>VSMD01094855.1:0-94893 GCA_008750895.1 Mirza zaza | reverse complement strand
GCTTGTGACTGCCCCATCCAATAGCATATGATGGAAAGGGTGCTTGTGACTGCCCCATCCAATAGCATATGATGGAAAGGGTGCTTGTGACTGCCCCATCCAATAGCATATGATGGAAAGGGTGCTTGTGACTGCGCCATCCAATAGCATATGATGGAAAGGGTGCTTGTGACTGCCCCATCCAATAGCATATGATGGAAAGGGTGCTTGTGACTGCCCCATCCAATAGCATATGATGGAAAGGGTGCTTGTGACTGCCCCATCCAATAGCATATGATGGAAAGGGTGCTTGTGACTGCCCCATCCAATAGCATATGATGGAAAGGGTGCTTGTGACTGCCCCATCCAATAGCATATGATGGAAAGGGTGCTTGTGACTGCCCTATCCAATAGCATATGATGGAAAGGGTGCTTGTGACTGCGCCATCCAATAGCATATGATGGAAAGGGTGCTTGTGACTGCCCCATCCAATAGAATATGATGGAAAGGGTACTTGTGACTGGAAAGGCCAACCCTTAATAGGTCATGCATCTCATCTTATCCATCGGAACAGTAGTCTCTGGGCCATGAGTAGTCATGTAGTAAGTCCCAATACCCTCCGGCTGCCATGCTGGAGAGGCTACAGGTAGGCACTGTGATGAACAGCCTCCATCTGAGCCCAGCCTTCCAGACCTCCTTGCCAAGGTCAGAGAAACATGAGTGAAGCCATCTTGGACCAGACCACCTGCCAGCTGACCACTACACAGCCAAGCCCTGGCTGAATCCCTGTGCAAAATCATGAGATATAATAAAACAGCTGCTGTCTTAAGTCACTAACTAAGCTCTAGCATAGTTTGCTATGCAGCAATAGAGAATCACAGAATTTGGAAGGGACTTTAAAGATCTGCTAATGAAATACTCTGTTTTTTGAGGAAACTGAGACCCAGACTAGTTAAGTGCATGCCCAAGGATACAAGTTAGTAATCAGGTTAAAACTACAACCCAGGTCTCTGGGGTCCCAGCTCTGTTCTTTCAAAGAGCCCATTTTGGTTTCATCACATCCCATCTCTACTTTTCCACCATTTTATTTTGTTATTATGTGAACCCAAAAAGTACCAGGGCATGTTCTTAGAAGTCATATCCTCTCCCAATTTTTAAAAGTTATGAATAATTCTGACATATTTTCTTTCTTATGTCTTTATCGTAAACATTTTCCTCAGGTGAAACTGGGAAAGATAATATGCCGAAATAAAAGAAAAAAGAAAAGAAATTGGGAAAGAATTACTATTTAGAGAGCATGGGATAAAACTTCTGATCCAAATTTGCTTCAGCAACATAAGACAGTAGTGTTAGCCTCACTTAGTACACCTAACATTTCACCTCTTCACTCTCACTTCACATGAAATATCTTCAGGTCAACATCTGTGTTACTTTTTTCTAGTACTTATACAGCCAATGTTTTGTTCCAACTAGTTAAGAGAATCTCTGACCATTTTATTAGATGTAGTAACACAGTGCTTGAGTTATTTCTTCAGTTAGCTGAAATATGTATTAAAAGGCAACAATGAGCTTCCCAAGGTTAGCCTTTTGTGTGAACAGTTTACAGGAAACATTTCAGGTGCTCTTTAGGCTCCATATGAACCTGAAATTGCAGATTTATGATCTGCTCAGTAAGAAGCTTTCTTATTAAGTACTTCAGTCTTTTGGATACTGTGTTCATTAAATTGCTACTTAGTAAAGAAAAGACAAGGATTCTAAAGATAAAGAAACAAGTTCTGGCAGCTGTGGATTCTAAAGATAAAGAAACAAGTTCTGGCAGCTGTTTAAAAAGCAAGGTAGATAAGATATTGGCCTCTGCACGAACTAGCACATTGGAAGTAACTAGCGATCACAGGCCCACTGATAATTGATTTGGGAAATCATCAATGTCTAACATTTTCATCCAGAAGAAGCTTTTCTCTAAATTTACATGAAATATTATCAAGGTTTTTGAAATCAAGTTTATTATCTGATGGATATGCTCTTCTTTCCTCAATAAACCTGTATCCTCTATATTCTATCCTGAACACAAGAAAAGAGACCCCTGAAATGCCTTAAGATCAGAACACTTTGCCCTGCCAATGAATTAGTTCTCAGTTAAACATAAGGATTTCCAAATGCATGAAAGCACCTTTGAGAATCAGAAGAGTTCTATTACACCGAGAAGGACTTTTTGAATTTGTAAACCTTTATAAACTTGCAAAGTTTAAATGTTTAATACACCAAACTCAAAAAGACAGTAACCCAAAAGAATAAATATCACAGCAAAAGAATTAGATGAAACGCTAATCACAACTTTAAAAAAATATTTGCAAATATTTTATGAACATGATACAATTAGGTAAATTTCTTGTGCAACACACTATTTCCTAGATGATAGTTTTTAACCATACATTTTGTGATTTCTGATGTGGAAACTGCAGTTTCAGTTCAAACTAAGTTACTGTATTTACAAGGCCCCTTGGCCAGGACATTACAGCAGTCAGGACAATGCTCTACATCAGCTTGCAATTTAAAATTTTTCAAAGTAACTTAACATTTACTCCATCATTTCACCTCCGCAAAAAGTCCTACATGGTGCCACCCCCCAGACATGATGATTTTAGGACACCTTGAGGACCAGAGGCTGAGTAACATGCTACATCACTAGAGTACACAATCCTGACTCAGGCTAACAGCTTCCATTACCACAGCAGATTTATCCTCAAAAGAGAACGCATTAAATAATAAATGGCAGGCCGGGCGCAGTGGCTCACGCCTGTAATCCTAGCACTCTGGGAGGCCGAGGCGGGCGGATTGCTCAAGGTCGGGAGTTCGAAACCAGCCTGAGCGAGACCCTGTCTCTACCAAAAATAGAAAGAAATTAATTGGCCAACTAAAATATATATATACAAAAAAATTAGCCGGGCATGGTGGCGCATGCCTGTAGTCCCAGCTACTTGGGAGGCTGAGGCAGTAGGATCACTGAGCCCAGGAGTTTGAGGTTGCTGTGAGCCAGGCTGATGCCATGGCACTCACTCTAGCCTGGGCAACAAAGTGAGACTCTGTCTCAAAAAAAATAAAAAATAAATAAATAAATAAATAATAAATGGCAGTCTTACTCCTGCCTAAGGCTGGCCAAATGGGCCCAGGCCAGATATCCTTGAATTGCAGAATTCTAAGACTGACTCAGTGGGGACACACATCTACTACTTAGTGGCACAACCCTTTGTTAAAATGATTTTGCCAGGCAGGGTCTTCCTCCATATTCCTTCTGGTCAATCGACTCCAAATTCCCATTCTGGTTGTGTTTTTCTAAAAAAGTTTACTTCTCATAAAATACATTTTCTTTACTATCTCTACAGTCCCTGTAGACACAGAAGAAAATTCAGGTTTACTACTTCCAGTAAGGTTTCTTACTAATTAGCAAGTAAAAGTAAAGGCAAAAGAGCAGGCTGACTTTGTACCTCAGTTTCCCCACCCATAAAATGGATGTCCTGCTAACTTTATGTGACTCTTGTAAGAATCGAGTGAAATGCAAGTGCTTTGTTAACTGTGAAGTGCTACAGCTACCTCAAATGGACTTGTTACTATCACATATGCATGCCAGAAAATGCCAGTAACTTTACAGCAGTATTTATCAAAGTTTTTCCTTCCATTAACTCCAACGAGTCATTGTCATATCCAGACCAGCCTTCTACCTAGGGAGATATTAGCAGGATGTTCAAGTGAATGAAACAAAATTAACAGAAATAAAATTCATTATCCCCTAGTACATTAACTAATCAAATATTTATACTGTTCTTATTTTATTTGTTCATGCTTATATCCATAACTAGATGCTATGAACTGAATTGTTACCCCCAAAATTTATATGTTGAAGTTCTAACCCCCAATGTGATGATACTGGGAGATGGGGCCTTTGGGAGGTCATTAGGATTAGATGAGGTCATGAAAGTGGGACCCTCGTGATAAGATTAGTCCCTTTATTATAAGAGACAGCACTCTCTCTTTCCACCATGTGAAAATATGGGGAGAAAGTGGTCGTCTACAAGCCAGGAAAAGAGCCCTCACCAAAAACGACCATGCTGGTACCTTCATCTCAATCTCCCAGCTTCCAGATCTGTGAGAAAGTAAATTTCTATTGTTTAAGCCACCCAGACTGTGGTATTTTGTTATGGCAGCCCAAGCACACTAAGACAATCTCACCAGGAATCTCCTTAGAGATTAAGCCTAAATTCCAATCCTATCTTAACCATTTGCTCGCTATGTGACTTTAAGCAAATTACTTAACTTTCCTAATTCTTAATTTTATCATCCATAAAATAGGTATTATAATAAATAGCACCTACTTAAAAACATTGTTATGACTATTCAGTGTGTTAACACATATAAAATATTTATAATTAGGCCTGGCACTTAATATGGGTTTGCTTTTTTTATGCACCTTCTTAGTTTTTAACACTGTGAGATATAGGGCAAACATTTAATAAATCCTGGGGTGTGATGGATTTCATTAGAAAGTAGGATGAAACTGGTCCATGTAAAATCATCTGGTATACTCCTTTTTGAAGCAGGGATACATCAAAATGATCACACCAATCTCCCCTTGTTCACTGTTAAGCATTCTCAGGGAATGTGTATATTTGGACCTCATAAGTGTTTAAGAATCTATATCATTAGGTTAAAAATTAATTCCCTCAATCCAGTAGGATTTGGCTATATCCATTTCTACAGCTGGTGCCTCTGCATTATTATAGGCTACCGGTCAGCTTTCTCTTTTCAAATCCCAGTAACTACAGTTCCATTGCTCTTTCCTCGCAGTTAATAACGTTTATTTTGACTTGAATTCCCAAATGTAGAAACAGTTCAGGAACTCTATTGACCCAGGTTATAAAAATCCTGAAGAACTCAAAAAGGATTACACTGAAAAGTGCAAGAAAACCAAAAAACCACAAAATAAACTTTCACTAGGCTTCAGTCTTTACTCGTTGGCTCCAAACTATTTTGCTGATGAATGATTCTAATCGGAATTATTTATTATAGAAGGTAAATGAATATATTCATTTTTACTCATTCCTAGTATAATATTATGAAAAGTGAACCCCAGTACAAACTGAATAAAGTCACCAGAGGAATAAAATCAATTAAAGACATACTGTGTACTTACACTCAGACAGACTTGGAATTTCAGTGCTTTAAGCTAATTTCTCTCTTGGTATTTTCAGAACCTAATCAGTAACACAAGTAATGCTTATTAATAATATTAATAATGTACCTTATGCTATCTCTGTCAACTTAATAATCTTCATGAGTTTTTTGTTTTTTTTTTTTACTAAAGTGTCAATCTAACTTCTAGAATCCTACCCAAGAGAATCTACGCAAAATTACAATTAACATTCATTTTATAGGCATAGGAATTAGCCATAGGCCCATTCATGAATGCCTATAATTAAGTTATTTTACATATTATAATAATTTATGTGAAATTATGAGATTTATATTATTTGGTTAATATAAATAGCTATGAGCACCACACACGATAGATACCAAGCCTTCTAGTACACTATTTCATTTTAATTTTACAATGAGAAAAAAAGGCCAGAGAGGTTCGACAACTTACTTAAGGTTGCACAACCAATAAGTAGTGGAGTAAAGACTTTAATTCAGGCATTCTAACATCAGAAAAATGTCTCCTAATGAGCCTTTTCTACTGCTTTATGCTGGCTAGAGATTTGGAAAACATTTCCTGGTAAAACAGTGAAAAAGCAGATTAAGGCAAGGAAATAAATTTTTTACAAAAAGCTATCAACACTACCAACCCAAGGAGGGTTATTAAGGGTCCCCAAAAAAATAGTTTTCAATTTTTTGGTTTTTTAAAAGATAATAGAAAATGTCTTATGCCTCCAATTTTTATATTAAGAAAAACAGGCCGGGCGCGGTGGCTCAAGCCTGTAATCCTAGCTCTCTGGGAGGCCGAGGTGGGCGGATCATTTGAGCTCAGGAGTTCGAGACCAGCCTGAGCAAGAGTGAGACCCCATCTCTACTATAAAGAGAAAGAAATTAATTGGCCAACTAATATATATAGAAAAAATTAGCCGGGCATGGTGGCACATGCCTGTAGTCCCAGCTACTTGGGAGGCTGAGGCAGCAGGATTGCTTGAGCCCAGGAGTTTGAGGTTGCTGTGAGCTAGGCTGACGCCATGGCACTCACTCTAGCCTGGGCAATAAAGTGAGACTCTGTCTCAAAAAAAAAAAAAAAAAGAAAAACAAACATAAAACTATTACCTTATTATGAATGCTAAAAATATTTCAGTATACTGAATTGGCAAATGATTTCTCCACAGATTTAGTACTTTAGAAGGAAACAACACAAAAATTCAAAAGAACAGTACCCATTCCCCATTTTCATTTATGTGGAGTAAGTAACTCCACACCAGCCAGTGCTGATTAACAGACTGGGAAACTCTGGCCCACAAAGATGGCTTCAGGAATGGATACATAATCCCATGAGAGCCATTTGCTGGTATTTCTAGAGAAGAAAGCTAACAGAACTCTTTCTTCCAGGGGATGACATGGTGAAAGGATATTTTCTGGTGAGAAACTACCACTGCCGCTTTGCTACAAGGCAAGAGCTGTAGCTTCTGAGAGTCCCTTTCATGGATCCTGAGAGCAAGGTTGGCTCCTGAAGCTACAGCTACCTCTGAACCTTTCCATTATTACGCTAATAAATTCCCTTTATTGTTCGGGCCATTTGATTTGGATTTTCCATCCCCATGACCAAATGTTCCTAATTAAAATAGAAATTCAAAAGTGAAGAAATTTAAAAAAAATCCTTTATTCCTTCTTTTGTCTTCCCCCCAATACAACTACCTAAGGGAATCTATTGTAGTGCACACATTTTAAAGCAGGTGGACCTTGTGAAACAGCAGTATGGGAGCTGATGACGACAGCACAAGAAACCTAGACTTTCACAGTTTCAAAAGGCAGCAGTGTTGGCTAACAACTTTATAGTATCATATAGTTAATAAACCTTAACTCATCAGTTGTGTATCATAATTACACAAGTTTTTATAGAACTGGCAGTCCCGTCTGTTTGGATCAAGGATCCCCTTAAGAATCTGATGAAAGCTATGGATTCCCTTCACCAGAGATCCACAAATATGCAAATAAACACATTTCCCAAACAGTTTAGGGGATTTAAGAACTCCTGTTCCCCAAGCTCACCCATGTAGATCCATTACCCCATGTTAAGAACCCCAGTGGAGTACCAGTGTTTAGGCAAGAAGTAAAACAGTATTGAGGCAACCAGCATCTTCCTGTTCAGTTTCTTAAAAAGGTCATCCACCATCCCTGAGACTTCCCCAAGTCTCCTCAAAGATGCCCAACAGATACTCTCCTTTAAAAAGCCTGTCTGAATCCCACCAAACTGTAAAGGCTTTCATTCATTCAACTTCTACTGGTTACAATAAAAACAAGGCAACAGTCATGAACGTAAGAGCATTAACAGAAACTTTTATTATTCTGTCAACAAAGTCAAATATGATTTTATATTATTACTATATTTTCCTAATGGACAGTTTTCAAGTTATTGGGAAAGTTTTATGTAGCATTTATATTTGATTAAAGTATTTATTATTTCTATAAAACCCAAGGCAAATGACCCTTTGTGTAATTATCCTTTATACAATGTTCCCATCAGAAAATGAGCTTCAATTTATGTTTTCCAAACTGCTCGGTACCAGGAAGTAACTTGCTATAAACGAGAAGGCAATCTGTACTATGTCTGAATCTCTCCCATTTAATCTGATCTGCAATAATTACACCAAAAAAATTATCTATAAACGTCTCTCATAAGACCAAAGAACAGGTAGATTCAATCACTGCATTATGTATCAGGAAACTGAGATAGGTAAAAAGACTAAATGCCTTATTCCATATTGTCATAGGTTGACAATACTAAGAAAGTGGTGCTTTTAAAAGTTCAGAATGCATGGCCACGGTGACTCCTATGTATAACAAACTCATTTAGACTTCAAAAAGCTACAAAGCAATTATCACAACTACTATAATCCAAATAATCTCTCATTCTCATAGAAAAGTATCAAATAAGTTAATATGGTATACAACAGAAATTACAGATGATAGATTTTCTATGTATATTTGTAAAATAATGATTGATATATACTTTTCTATTCTAGTTGCAGATTAAACTCAGAAATCACAATCACCTTTTCAAAGGCATGTGAAAAGTTGTACTATTTCCTATTTTATAAAAAAAAAAAACTCAGAGCCTTTCTCAATCCATTTTGAACTTTATACGTGAGCGTTCATAAAACTTAAAATGAATGACAATGGCACACACAGTATCTCTAGTGGAAATCTGACAATAAACCCTACCGTTTACCTGTTCATAGAATTTATCACTTTTTCAATCAAAACTTGAACCAGATGTTTTCCAAGTTCTGTCACAAAGGGTTAGGACTATTTTGCCTATGCACTGGCATATAGGTAATTTCCCCCTCCTATGGGAGACAAGATCCTTCTTCCCCTCACACATAGCCTCTTTCACTTCCAAGGACAGCCAGACTGTCCCTGCAAGTATCCAGGATGGGGCACTGGAAGCTGCCTGGAAGGAACGAGGCTGCCCTGATGGTAGATCAGGTGTCTAGGAACAAACCCAGTGCACACCCAGGAGGAAGGCCACCTGAGAGGATATGGTCACCAAGAAACACAGAGACAAACAGGCATACCAGTTCAGGAATGCCATCAGCGCCAGGGAGGGATGGAAAAAGCCAAGAGTGGTTCTCAACTTTTTGGATTCCTGGTACATTTTCAAATACTGGAATTTCTGACTAGAGGACTTTTCGTTGAGCTGTATTTGCACGAGACTGAGAAAATGTCCATTTTCTATCCTGAAGAATGGGGAGAGTACCTTCCAGCCACAGGTGCTGAGACTAAAAGTCCCCACTACACCAAGCCATCAGCACTCCTTGCTACCTCTGCTCAGACACCACACTGCTCAACTAGGTCACTGCTCAGCACTGGGGAGCTGCCTCTGAATAGAACTGTTTACTGCCAGGCGGATCTCCACTATGCCCAGGAGGTGGTTTTCCCACATTTCAATAAACACTTGATCTTTTTCAGGTGCCAGGCTAAAGTTAAGCCTCCTATCTCTTGCTGCAGGAAACTGAACCCCACTTTTATTCATAGCCCTACTTACAACAGCCAGCACAGTATAACTAAAGAAGTCTAGTGAAAATAAATACGACACTTAGATCACAATTTAGGACCCAAGATTTAAGGTATCGCCAGTACAACAGCTGAAGAAGGGGGAGGTAGTATATAGCTCACGTTATGAAATCTACAGATGCTGGCAGGCCACCATCAGCGTCTGCTACAGGCAGGAGGCACGTACACCACAACCCAGGAGGATTATTTCCAGGGCAAGAGGATAATTAGGAGACATTGACAAGAGCAAGACAGAATCTGAAGAATTAAAGAGACTGGGGTCCTCGGCATGCTTTTGAGAAAGGAGTTTAGACAACTAGGGAGGAAAAGGACAAGCAAATTATCAGAACTGAAACACAAGGTTAAAGCTGGACTGATGACAGTAAAAGCTGACTTCTTTAATCCTTCCTGCCTGAAGTCAGAGTTGGTTCTGGAGCCTGGGTTGTGGCTGAGCCAGGAAGTGGGAACTAGGGGCGTGGAGGCAGCAGGTGGGGGGAGTGTGAGCCTGTGAAGGCTGGAATACAGGTAGAGCCTAAAGCCTGCTTCAAGCCCGGCAGTGAAAATGACTAATAGTGGAAATGACTCAAGAAATCCTGAGTCATCCTTAAGGGAAACCAACATCAGTGTCAATAACTTCTCTGGGAACTTGGAACACATGTGGTTGAACAAATATTTTAGAATCTAATATCTCATCCAACACTGAACTGCTCCTTCATTTTATATAGGTCACACATTTCCATTCTCAGAGCTCTTCAGTTACCAAATGAGGCTAATAATATTCTTTTTTTTTTTTTTTTTTTTTTGAGACAGAGTCTCACTCTGTTGCCCAGGCTAGAGTTAGAGTGCCAGGCGTCAGTCTAGCTCACAGCAACCTCAAACTCCCAGGCTCAAGCCATCCTCCTGCCTCAGCCTCCCGAGTAGCTGGGACTACAGGCATGTGCCACCACGCCCAGCTAATTCTTTCTATGTATTTTCAGTTGGCCAATTAATTTCTATTTTTTTGGTAGAGACGGGGTCTCACTCTTGCTCAGGCTGGTTTTCAACTCCTGACCTTGAGCAACCCACCCACCTCGGCTCCCAGAGTGCTAGGGTTATAGGCGTGAGCCACCGCGCCAGCCTAATAATATTCTTTAAAATATTTTTACCAGTTAAACAACAACAACAACAACAAAAATAAGAGCTGACCTCTTGGAGAAATGACTTACTCCACTTGAACTCCTTCCACTGAAGGAAAGTGTCCACAAACAGTTCACTCTGTACCAGTGTCATACCCGTCAGTAAACTCATCAGTGGAATAATGCTCAGAATGAATGTGTAGTTTGGTTTTATAGTCACAGCAGGGCAATTAAAATCTGAATTTCCATAAAATGAGAGATGAGTTCATTTTTCTCACACATTCCCTTCCAACGTAAGAAAACATTTGCTAATTTCCTATAATAGGCAAGGCATTGTGTGAGCTGCTAAAGAGATTCAAAAATAACTAAGACAAAAAAAAATACTAGACATTAAAGTAAAAACAGAATTAGAAGGTTAAGTATTGTTAGTTTGCTACGCATCAGAATGTAATACTCCAAGATTTAATTCAAAATGCTTTTTCCAGATATTCCTATAGTTCAAATATACTAGAATACCACTGACACCTACAACAAAGATGAATCTACAAAAATATTATGCTTCTGTGCCTGAAAGAAGCCAGGCACAGACGACTACATTCTACACGATTCCATTTACATGAAGTTTAAAGATGGGCAAAACCAGTTTATGGTAGTAATCATTAAGTGTTCACCTGGATGAAGGATGGGGAGGTCAGCTTGAAAGGGGAACAGAGTAATGGAATGTCCTCCATCTCTCATTTTGGGTGGTGGTTTTGCCACTGAAGTAACTTAAAATGAGCAGTTAACAGTGTATTTTACTGTAAGATGTGCTTATAAAATGTTATCAAAAAATGCCACGTGACTAGTAAACATTACTAGGAATAGAGGGTTCAGACAAAAGCATGGCGAAAGGCAACAGTAGTATTTTTTTCCTTGATCTCAATGGCATTTATAAAGAAAATATTCCGAATTTGGAAGGAATTAGAGGTATTAGATATACTGATACATTTAATAATATAGTCATACTGCCTGCTAGATTTCAGGCATGTATGAAAGACCCTAACATAAAAAAATAAGGGACAGGACTGTTTAATGGCAAACAAAAACAGGATTTGCATCCATTTCTTTTTGCCTTATGAACTGAAAAGAAAGAAAGCGTTAATCTGCCTCTTAGATACTGCTCTATCAGGACGGTGCTGTGGTCATTCAGAGGGAAATTCTGCGTAGTGATTCTTTGGTATTAGGATTTCTCAAGGGGTATAACCTTGAGAGGAGCACATCAGCCTTACACAGGGATTTTCCACCCTCAGAAGAATTCTGAACCATGCCCCAGGGGTTTGGTTATGACTCCCAGTCAAGTAACTCTTCCTCCAGGCAGGAATGAGTCACACCCCCTCAGCTAGCAGGGCAGGAAGCCTAGAGAACAAGTTTCTGGCTCAGAATCCAGGCCAGATCTCTTCTAGTTCCCTGCCTCTTTAGGTCAGGAGACGAAAAGTAGGAGTGCAGGAAACAAATGTACCTGCTCCCTCTCTCTTTCCTCCTCTGCTGTCAACTGAGAGAAGTTACACAGAATTGCTGAGGTCCAAGCTCTCAGCAGGGTCTGCTTTAACGTAAGGAAGGAAGACAAGCATGCTAAATGAACTGCAGAGCAAGAATGAAGTGAAATGGGGGTGACCAACTAAGTTTTGTTACTCTCCAACCCAGTGCTATTACTTTAGCCAATCTGCCAAGGAATAAAGGGGCGTAGTAGTAGGACCATGAGCAACAGCACTGCCTTGCAAGGTGCATTAACAGCTGTAGAAATTAATATAAACAAAACCTCTGCATGGTGAATTCCCCCAGTACAACTGGACTTGTGAGCCTGAAAGCATTTGTGGTGTTTTACACATTAATCTAATGCACATCTTGAGCATTCTCATAGAACTGCTTTTTAAAGAGATGATAATCTAAGGCCACCACGTTATTTTTAGAATTATAAAAATAACAGCTGCACTTGTCAGCCATCCCCCAGTGAGGCCCATCCCTTGAACTAGCTTTGGATACACCCAAGTTCTGTTCTCAGCTATCCTGGGTCTCTTTTTTCACAATCTTTAAATATAATCTGCTGGCACTCTGTTGGTATGTCTGTCTTCCCTGCCAGGCTGCCTACTCTTTGAGGTCAGGGGCCATTTCTGTCTTTTTCGTTGCTCAGTTCCCAGTACCTAGCATAACGCTGGGCACAAGGATGGTGCAGAATAGACATTAGGTAAATGCATGGGTTTCTTTGTGCACTTCTGGTTTTTATTTCATCACATATTAGAATATAAGCACCCCTGAAGATGGGATCCTCTGATACTTTATCTCCACATCCTAAATATACTGCACATGACCCATAGGAGGTTTTCAGTAAATATTTACTGAATTAATAAAGACTGTGAGATGAAATCAATCCAGTGCTCTGGGCTAACTGAAATCTGTATGCACGTGACTTTAAAAAGCAGCGGGCCTGATGTATGAAGAGACTCACTGCTAGCAAATTACACAGCTTTCAGAGGGAATTTTTTTTTTTCTAAATAAGTTAGTCAAGACTGTGATTGAACTCTGCAAAATAAGCATTTTGAAATATAAAACAAGCCACTAGCCACAGTAACTATCAGGAAAACCATGATTACCCCATTGCTCAAAAGCCTGTTGCTGTGTTTGCTTACCCCTCAGAAGCGATGAAAGGCTTGTTTGGAAATGCTCACATCTCCTCTATGATTTGGAGGCTGCACCGTGCCTGTTATAGAAGCATGCACCCAGTGGGCGCTAAATACTATTTAAATTTAAATGAAAGCACAAAATATGAGGTGGTCTGGCAGTCTTCTGGCAGGATATAGGCAGAAATCCAGTGGACAAGAAGAACTGCAATTCTAAGTGCAATAACTGAAAGATGGAATTTTGGCTTGTATTGAGAAAGCCACTTCTATGAAAGCCACTTTCTATGAAAGGCTTAAATAAAAAGCAAATAATTCTAAACCCTACTTTATTTGGGGATAAAAACAGCTTTCTTCCTTTCCTTTTACTCTCACCCACCCAAATGGAATGGAATGTCTAAACCAGGCATCCTCAAACTACGGCCCGTGGGCCACATGCGGGTGTTTTTGCCCGTTTGCTTTTTTACTTCAAAATAAGATATGTGCAGTGTGCATAGGAATTTGTTCATAGTTTTTTTTAAACTATAGTCCGGCCCTCCAATGGTCTGAGGGACAGTGAACTGGCCTCCTGTTTAAAAAGTTTGAGGACTCCTGGTCTAAACTTTCCTTAGGTTTGATGCTGCTGTAAGTTCTCACAATTGGTTGTAGGTTGAATCACCCTCAACTTTCAAGGGTACGAAATGAGAAGTGTCATTTCATATCCTATTTTGCAAATTAGACAGATTATTTACATCATTAAATTCAAAATGACTCAAACTACAAGGGTAGTAATTTCATGTGTTCATGTCTTCAGTTTTGTCATTTTGCCTTGTGTCACGTTCATCTATTTTAACAGGGTTTATTTGACCTTACTTTTCAATAATATTCAATGAACAGAATTTTTATCTTATGAGAAAAATAAACATCTTATAATTTTTCCTTTTAAAATAACCAACCACTGAATAAGTAAAAATATGCCTTTATTATAAATATGCCTTTATTATAAATATGCCTTTATTAACAGTTCACATGATCAATATAAAAAACACTTCTCTTCAACATTTAAAGTTGCTTAAGAAGTGCTTCTATTTCTTACATTTTCTTTAGTATGAAGGCTGTCAAAATGCCATCTGATATTCCATTATTAATTTTTATACTACATTCTTCTACCTTCTTTACTAAAATAATATATTTAAAAGTGATGATACAATTCTGTTGTGAAATGCATCTACTGAAAAATGCAATTTGATATTATCCCAATCACTGATATTTCTCTGTTTCTTAGTTGTTTTACAATTACTGCATTTTTTTTTTTTGAGACAGGGTCTCAGTCTGTTACCTGGGCTAGAGTACAGTGGCATCACCATAGCTCATTGCAACCTCCAACTCCTGGACTCAAGCAATCCTCCTGCCTCAGCCTCCTGAGCATCTGGGACTACAGGTTTGCATCACTGTGCCCGTCTAATTTTTCTATTTTTAGTAGAGACGGAGTCTCGCTCTTGTTCAGGCTGGTCTCAAACTCCTGGCCTCAAGCAATCCTCCCACCTCAGTCTCCCAAAGTGCTAGGATTACAGATGTGAACCACTATGCATGGCTCATTATTGACTAGGTTACTATGGGCCAGGAACTATACCTCATGCTTTGTATATATTAACATATTAACCCTTATAAAAATCCAGTAAAGTGAGTATTATTACCTCTTCTGTATTATTATCCCTACTACATTTTTCTGATATGGAAATCAAGGCTGCAAAGTTATAAGAACCTGCCCAAGGATTGATCAATATCCAAAGGGCCTTTCTTTCCAGTCATACCACATAGATCTTCAATAATCAGTATCTTTCATTTATTTACTTATTCATTTAATAAAAACTTATTGATCACCCACTACATGTCAGGCACTATGCTGCTCACTGAGGCAAAAGTTCCCAAGATACTCTCACTTTAACGAAAAAGACAAAAAGTGACAATGAGCTGTATAAGTGGAAGATAAAGGTGAAATCTCTAATAAAAAACAAAAGAGGCCCTTTTTGTTACAACAAGGGGTCCAATCCTCATCTGTGGTGAATGTATCTTGCTCTTGCTCTATAATCCTATCTTTCTCTTCTCAATAAACCTCATTTTGTACTTTAAAAAACAGAGGTACATCTGGGTTAAGATTTAGGTAAAAACAGCTGCCCATTAATATTAATAACATTAGCTTATAATTATGGAGGGCTTTTAGGGTATCAGGCATCACCATCCTGGAAAGTAAGATTTTTAAATGGCATTCTTCACTTGATACAACCATTTTATACGAAGTAGGCTCTAATACTAGCTCCATTTTACAGAGGGGGAAAGCTGTGTTAATTATTCGAGGTCGCATAACTAATAAATGTGCCAGAATTTGAACTCACATCTGTCTAAAACTAAAGGTTAAGGAGTGGTGGGTTTCCATCTCTGGGGAGAACCAGGCTGCCATCTGGTGAAAATATTAGGTCAGAGGTAGGGTAAAGGGCTCTTGAGGGGCCTGGTGGGCATCCAAAGAGTAGGAAAAGGAGCTGACATGGGGTCATCACAAGGACCACAGGTTTCCTTTCTTCCTTACAGCACAATAGGATGCCAGTCCACACCCTTGACCAAATTAAGGTGAGGCTATCTATAACAAACAGAAGAAATAATCTCTCGCCCCAGGGAAGAGTCTTCCTTTTCTTTTAATCTCCAGAAAGATACCTGTAATCTAATTCAGGTTTTCATCCTCAAATCCAGCCCTTGAGAAAAGATCACTCCCCACCAGATCTCTAATACCTACAGGGTTTTGGGGGAAGGAGGGTGTGTCTCCTCCAGCACATGGCCTGGTCTCTCCTCCCTGCCACATCCAAGTGGATGTAGATTCCCAAGCCATGCCCATAGCCCTCTGAAAGTGTGCAGAGAACACGGTCTCCAATTTTATAAGACACTTAGAGAAAAGAGGGGCAGAAACTGATGCTGCCTGAATACACATCAGTGGTCATAAACTGGGAGGGCAGAGAGTGGGAAAGATGAAGAGGTCAAACAGGTTTTAAACATCAGGTCATCAAGCCCTCCCCACTTCGCATCCTGCCTGCCTGCCTGCCCTCCACGAACAGCAAACTCTGAAAGATTCCTCCCTGTTTCTGCATTTCCGGTACTAACAATGAAATCATACAGACCCCTGACCACTGAGGATCTCACTGCTAATTTCCCTCTCCTCTGTTCTCCTGTGACATTTGAAAGGATCCAGCTGTAATAAAAGCTATTCACTTTTTTCGTAAGTGCCTCCTTCCTCACTTCTTGCACATTCAATTATATGATGACACAAAGGAACGTGCTCACTTTAGTTAGAATTGCCTAACACCAAACGGGAGGAGGGGACTGGCCATAGGGGCCACTGACGGAACCACAGTTTCTACACTCGTGAGTCATTTATTGGGAGCCTCCCATGGGTCTTTCGCTAAGATTCCCGGAAAGGGATTCCCCCTAAAATAGGTTTCCTGGAATTTGGAAAACATTATCAGATGATCTGTGAGAGTATAGGGAAACACACACACAATAATTATCTCTTTGTAGAAACCACACACTGTTTTTCAACTCCTTTATCTTTAAATACATGTGTCTGTATAGCACAGCCTTGTCATGATTATCCTTAACCTGACATGTGTTGAGCAGTCCCCGCATGCATAACATGACACAGAAGGCAATACTTGAGGGGAAAGGCCTTAGTGATCTGAGGTAAAGAGTAGCATTTCCCACAACTGTTTTAAAAAAAAAAAAAATTATTATGAGGGTGCTATTGCAACTGCCATTCATAAGTGTCCAAGTGAAAAGGGCCCCTTCCCAGTACCATACATACCAACTGGCGTCCTCCCAGCAACCATGCAGGACTAAAGAAACAGGCTTAGAGAGGCTGAGAAACCTGCCCCAGGTGAGAGATTCTAGGAGACATAGCACAAGGTGCTAGGTGACCAAAAACTCAGGTCACCTGACGGCAAGACTTTCATCTTCCCTTCTTACCACTCTACATCAACACAGCCAATTACCTTTACACAGGCTCAACTTTCTTCCTTATGATTTTTTTTCTGACCTTTTTAGGGATTAATTTCCCCCCAAAGAAACTAAGAAGCCCTCTTTAACATATACTTTTCTTTCTTCCTAAGCAGGATCTAAGATCACTAAATTTCTTATATACTATTTTTATCACTTAGAAAATAATGATGGATTTTGCTTTCTCATGTTTTTTTTTTACAGAAAAAGTATAATGTGTTATACAATTAAAGTGTTCTGGGCTTTTTTAGTAAGTAACAGTAAAAGGAAAGAAAGTAACAATTAATGCAATTGTTTTAAATCATAATATAAATTATAACAAACTTTAAAAATAATGTTAAGGGGCCAGGCACAGTGGCTCACACCTGTAATCCTAGCACTCTTGAGAAGCCAAGCCAGGAGGATCACTTGAGCTCAGGAGTTCAAGATCAGCCAGAGCAAGAGTGAGACCCCAACTCTACTAAAAACAGAAAAAATTAGCTCGGCATGGTAGTGCTCACCTATATATAGTCCCAGCTACTCAGGAGGCTGAGGCAATAGGATCACTTGAGCCCTGGAGTCTGAGGTTGCTGTGAGCTAGGCTGATGCCACAGCACTCTAGCCCGGACAACAGAGGAAGATACTGTCATTCATTCATTCATAAATAAATAAATAAAGTTAAGGATCTGACTGAGTTTTATATTTAGGGAAAATGTATTCTCTTTGTTTAGAATTTAGTGGGAAATAATTTTTCTTTAAAAGTTAGTACAACTCAGGAAAAACGAAACATGCTTAAGACTGTGTCTATGCAATGCCACAAGAAAAATTTAGCCATCATTTTGTCTGTGCAAAGCCAAAGATTATTTTTCAAACATCTAGATAGAATGTCTGGAGAAATCATGACAAATTTAATTACATAAACACAATCCCAGTTTATATAAAACAAGCTTTATAAACAAGCCTATAATTTGCATAATTATACTTTGTAAAAAAAACCTATTTACATGACTTTGACCTAGGGCTAAAGTTCTGCCAAAGTTAAAATAAACATTATAGAAAAGTGAATTTTAAAGACCAATATCCTCTTTTCCCCCAATTTTGAGTATTTATATTCTTAAATAATGTGGGAAATAGAATTGTAATGTCCTAGAATGAATGCATTAAATACAAAAGCAACATCTGTATTTCACAAAAGAATATATTTTCTTTCATTTGTATTTTTGGCTGCTGAATAACTTACTGCAGCAAGATCTTTCGATTAGTATTCAGACATGTAGCCAGAGCAGTAATAAATACCATGGCAGAGAAAGTTGCCTATTAACCCTTCGACTTGTCTTATACACAAACGTTCCATCTGATATTCTTTGGCTGAATGGTATCTGAATTGCTCTCTGGTCCATGTCCAAAATATTCTATTGTTGACATATTCATCTCATATTCTTTAAACTGGCTGCTTCTTAGGATGGATGCTAATTAATTTTAGTTGTACTACTAAAAAGGCAAAAAGGAAAAGTAAAAAAGAAGTTACATAAGACGATCATTTGATTGTATTAAATTCCCACAATTTCTGTCTTTACATATGATTTACCAATCAGTCAAGTAGTGCATTTCCTTGGTTGAAGGTAATTGGAAATGATGTTTTCTGTTCTAAAACTAGCCATTTCTGCACAGACCCAGCCCTGAATGCATTCTATCAAAAGCAGATCAGGCATCTTAAATCATATAGCATATGAAGCGTCTATTAAAATCTATAAAACAGTCCTATAACAAATGTTTTGTTGAGCATCTACCATGTGAAAAGCATTATGATATTCAGGCTGTGGGATACAAAGATGAGTAAGATAAAGTTTCTCCCTATAAGACTATAGCTTTTGGTTAAGATGCACTGAATCAGCTAGACTACAAAATACAAACTAAGTACAGTATATTAGAAGAAAATCTAAAGTATTAGCTAGAGTGAAAACTCATTAAAATATAATCATTTTAATCCGAGCTGCTACAAATACCACTTTCAGAATTCAATATCATCCTTTAACTCAAGGCTAGCTTATGCAATTCTTAATAATATTTTATATTCTCCCCTCAAGAATATCAGAATTAAAATCATATCTGATAGAAATTTTCAAAGGCATTTTTGGTCTAAATTGCTATATTTTTAAAAGGAAAAAAATAACTGTAGTGCAATCACCATGCATGACTGTTGTAACCCCTTGAGAAAACAGAAAGGGGTGTGTTTGTGTAACTCTTACTCTTTTGGTGCTATATTTGTCTCAGATCCAAAGAACAATGAGTACTATAAGAGACTGAGGAACCTTCTGAAAAGCAATTATTTTACTTGAGAGTTAGAACACAGAGGATAAATCATGAGTCTGGATTTGAAACTAACAAAAGGTTTATGAAAAAGGCAAGACTGACTATGCTAAAAGAGGCTTTAAGGACAGTTTTGGGTTTTTTTTATCTATCATCTCCTTGGTAGAGAGTATGTGTATATACATGATATGTATGTAACATATGATCCCCTTGCCATAGTGAATAAGGCAAGGGTAGCATCAAGGTTTATCTTTTGAGAAACCATCATGCCTTTAGGAATACCCAGGGTGCTCTGCTGTCTTAGCCCCATTCCCTCACCTATCTTCTTGTCCCTCCAGGACTGGCTCAGGTACTACCTCTGTAGATCTGTCCTGGATTCTCCTCCTAAGCAAGGTTATATACTTTCTCCTTGATGCCACCACTGAACCTGGTACACATCTTGATTACAGCATTAATCACAAGTTACTGCAATTATCTCTTTCCATTATCTGTCTCCTTTCTACACAGTGAGATACTGAATGGCAGGGACCCATGAACCCCGCGCAGTGCCTGGCAGAACATGCACACTCCACATTTTTAGAACAGATAACTGAGGGTATCTCAAAGTACCAGAGAAGAGAATTGTACCAGGGCCATAAAACCACTAAGCATTATGTTAATCAAATTATTTTAAAAGAGTAAACCTTCATTCTTGCAACAATTTCTTGGTTGGCTCCTACCAGAGCACTATGAGGTCTATAGTTTACAAAACACAACAAGGCACCTACCTTCAGAGAGCTTACATTTTAGAGGAGGCTGAGGAAGACAGGAAATTTTTTAAAATTATAACAATGGAATGTCTACAACATTTAGAATATTTTGCATGATCTCTAGAAGACCCAAATGACCTAGACCTAGTCACCAAGAAATTTACACTCTAATTGTAGGAATAATAAATGAAAAGATAAGAACAACAAAGATAAAACAGAACTGACGTTAATTGCATAGAACAGAAAAATAAGTGTGAGAGTTCACTGGTGAGCACTTTGCGCTAGGAGGATCAATAATTTTCCGGGCTGAGTGTAGCAGCTCACAGTTTGTAATCCTAGCACTCTTGGAGGCTAGGATTGAGCTTGATTGATCACTTGAGCTCAGGAGTTTAAGACCAGCCTGAGTGAGACCCATCTCTACCAAAAATAGAAAAAATTAGTCGGGTGCAGTGGTATGAGCCTGTCATCCCAGCTACTCGGGAGGCTGAGGCAGGATTGCTTGAGCCCAGGGGTTTGAGGTTGCTGTGAGCTATGACGATGCCACTGCACTCAAGGTGGGGCAACAGAGCAAGACTGAGGATCCCACGACCCCCTCCTTGGGTTCCATTAATTTGCCAAAGCAGCTCACAGAACTCAGGGAAACACTTCCACTCACCCATTTATTCTAAAGGATATTCGAGGGATATGGATGAAGAGATGCATAGGGCAAGGCATGTGAGAAGGGGCGTGAAGCTTCCATGCCCTCTCCCAGGCACCTCCACTGTTCAGCTATCCAGAAGCTCCCCAAACCCCGTTCTCTTGGACCTTTTACAGAGACTTCACTGGATGGGCATGACTGAAGCATGAACAAATAGGCGGAAATGTGATTGGACAAAAAGGGCATGATCTAACACTAAAAGACTGTGTGGAGAAACCCGGCAAGGTCTGTCTGGCCAGATTCTTGTTGGCCTCTCTGTGCAGCATTCCATCCTCCAGGGTATGGAGCAGGACCCCTCAGAGAAGGTAGGTCAAGGAATTTCATTATGGCCAGCTTGTACAAAGAGAGGTAGGAGAAGATTACACTTTTGGTTTCTAAGGCCTGCCTTGTAGAGAAAAAGGAGCAGGTGAAAAGCAGGCAGGAAAGGGTCACAGAGACAGATTCTGTTTTCTGATGTCTGCTTCTGAAGTCTAGAGCACCTCAACATTACAACAAGTTCTATGGCAGTCATGAGTCAGAAACCGTGGATGAAAACCAATATGTATATACATCGTAACATCACAGGTAGCCACTGAGAAAAAGAGGAGGTGAGGCTGAAATTACCGAGAAGGGGAACGGTCTGAGCCAAAGCAGAGAAAGTTATTACGTAAGACTTGTTGGAATAATAGAAAATTCTCCACTCCAGCTGCCACTTTCTATCTAATCACTCAGCTCAAGTCCCAGAGTCATCCCGAACTCCTCTCTGCATGCTGGAAACAATCAGTTTCTCAGACCTTATAGATGCCGCCTCTTTCATAAATCTCTCAAAGCCATTCCTCTCTTTCCCTCTGGCCTCTGTGGCCATCCCCCAGCCCAACTACTGCAAAGGCTTCCCTCTACCTTCTCCAACCCATTTTAGAATATGCTGCCAGGGAGACCTTTCCAAAAGCAAATCCAATCCTATCACCCCTTTCCTTAAAATCTTCAGGAGCTCCAAACCACATACAGGGTAAAATTAAAAATCCTTAAAGTGTGTGGAGGATTCTTCATGGTGTAGCCACACTCTTCTCCCCACCACAGGTAACCACTCAGAACTCCAGACTGTCCTCAGGCACTCTGTCCATTGCAACTGCCTGGTCCTTCAACACCTGGCCCAACAATCTCTTCTGTGAAACTCTCTCCCATCTTCCTCCCACGTTGTGTGTACCTCAATAATGGCACTTGCTGAAAATGTCTGTCTAATGATATGTCTAATACAGGAAAACAAACTCAGTTTCTCTTGTTATACTGTTGCAACACAATCAACACTGAATAATTCTGTGACCAGTTGTGTGGGGTTCCCCCCTCCATATATCAAGCAAGTAGTCCTTTGGGGAAACTGCCCTTTATAAAAGAAAGGGCTACAAGGTGGGAATTGTGGTAGAGGATATATATATATATATATATATATATACACACATGTATATATATACACATATATATATGGGGACAATATAGCTCCCTAGCTTGCTGTCCTATAATCAAGTTACTACTCAGGAGTCACATAGCTGATGGTCATAAGGATTTTTAGCTTTCTTCACTGCTCTCATAGATTACATCACCTTTGTGAAACCTAAGGCTAGTTTTGAGATATCTACCAGGCTCTGCATTCCAGCGGGATGGCTCACCCACCCAGACCCAGACTGGTGGCCCATACCAAGGAACTAACTCGACTGGTCTTGTGACCCCCATCCAAGATCTGACTTGGCAAAGAAGACAATTTCTACACCCCCATGGCTCCTCCCAGAACCAAGCCAATTAGCAGACCCAATTGCTTAGCCTTTTATCCACCAAACTATCTTTAAAAACCCTTACTCCCAAATTCTTATGGAGATGGATTTAAGAACTTCCTCCCATCTCCTTGCATGGCACCTGTGGTATTAAACTCTTTTTCTGCTATATAACTCCTGCTGTCTCAGTGCACTGGCTTCCTCTAGAGCAGTGATCAATGAACCTGGTAAGGCCGTAACATCAGCAATGGACACCAACTGGGTATCCCATAAATCAATTCAATTCTGATACCATCTACCTGAGGACAGCATCAGATTCCACAGGTTGAAGGCTCAGTCCCACAAGACTTCTCCCCACTTCTAATGCTAATTATAAACCCAGGTTGTTTTGTCTGTTCTTGTAACCAACCAGCTATAAGCTGGAGTTCCTATAACCCCCTCTTAGGTTCTACTGATTTGGTAGAGAGGCTCACAGAACTTTTGGGATTTTATGGAGGCTTCCTTACACAGGCATAATTGATCACATCACTGGCCTCTGGTGATCACCTTAACCTTCAGCTCCTTTCTCCCCACCCTGAAGTTTGGGGGATGGGGCTGAAAGTCCCCACCCTCTAATCCTGCCTTGGTCTTTCCAGTGACCAGTACCAATCCTGAAGCTACCTAAACAGGAGCTGCCAGCCACCAGTCAACTTATTAGCATATAAGATGACACTGATCACTTTGAAAATTCCAAGCAGTTGTATGCCAGGAAATTGGACGAAGACCGAACACCATATGTATGTCACAATATCATAGTCTGGTTCCAAGGAACCCTCCTCCTAGAGGACACGGGTATGTCTTACTCATTTTTAGTCTCCCAACAGCTAATCCAGCAACTATGCCTGCACCTAGCACAGAAGGATTGCTCAATTGATGTTGATGAAGCAAATCTGGGATTACGACCAGATGTGCAGGTGATTAAACATGACGTAGGCAATGAGGTGAGGTAGTGTGGGAAGATAAGTCTATCTCAAAATGTGATATGAAAAGAGAGCAACTAAATGCACTTGAGAAGTACAGTTGGACCACTGCCTCTCAGAGATAATAGCCTCTGTCCACCCTCCAATGACATAACCATTAGTAATGGGAATCAGAGAATAAGCTCTACCATAAACAGACCGAGAACCCAAAGCAACCAACCAACCATGTAAACAAAACCTCTTTGTCTGAACAATCTGAGTAGTCCCTGATAGTTCCCTTCTTTTTTGGAACCACTTTTCCTTCGTCAGCAAAGTTCAACCATATAGAATGCAAGAAACAAACAGCATACTAATCTGATTTCTACATTCTGCCTATAAAAGACATTTCTATCACTTTCTACATCAACAGGAAGAGATGAATTTAATTCATTGATTAATTGGCAGGAGACGGGCGGGGGACCAGAGACACACTGGGCAGTGGAGTACACAACCTGCCTCCCAGGGGGTGGCAAAGACCTGTCGTTTCCATCAGCACGATAAGGACTACAAGCCACAAATTTCCTCATCCTACTGCCTAGAGGTAACTTCTGTGGTTGGTTGTTGGAGTTGCATTAGAAAACAAGTGGCCATTTGCAAAAATGTTTTCATGCCAACAGGTTGCCTCATGAGGAAACTTTTGGGCCAACAAGGGAAAGACACCCATGGTGAAATTTATCATTTTTGATTCTCCAGATCAGTTTATCTAAAGTATGAGACAACCCTGAAACTTCAAAAGTAAGCAAGAACCCACCGTTAAAAAGGCCCTAAATCCAAGCCTACTAGAAGGCACACTTCCATATATGTACTAAAACATCTCCATGAGGTAATCAGGGACCACATCTAGTCAGAAAAGTTTTGCTTTTTGTCTCTTGCAAATTAGGCCAAGATAATGTTAGTTGGTATATCCAGGAACTTGTGTCTCAATAATTTGAATTATAAAGTTAATACTTACAGAGGGATTTTACAGAGATCTTCAGTACCCAAGTGGGTGTTAAGCTATTATACAACTATTGGCAGTGACAATCAAGTAGTTGGAGAAATGTATTAGTCAATAGCTTTAACATAGCCCACAAAACTAGAGCAGAGGTTAAAATTATGATCTTCATTTCCCCAATCTCCTCTTCCAAGTTGGAAATTATAATTATTTTGTAAAAGGCTCTGCACCACTATCAGCCTACTTCTGGTAACATTTAAAAAAGCTTATTATTTTATAATGGCATAACTTTCCATTGGCATGGTAAAACATTTTCTGATATAAAGTCATTGCAACCCACAGTTAATTTTTACACCTAAACGAACCACCAAAAATTGCTGAGATATGTTTAAATGATATCCATTGACATAAAACATGTTGAGTTGACCCCTATACACAGTAAAGTACTAATATTAGTAGGTTCTGAAGAGCGGGGTGAGGAAAGGTAGAGACATTTAAGTTTTTCTTACATATCCACACTGTTTGACTTGATAGAATGAGCATGAATTATATGTCATTAAAAATAAAAAGAGCTATCGCCATAAACTTAAGATGAATTTTTATAGTACCTCATCAGGTAAACACACTATAGACCAAATTAGTTCTTTCTAAACTGAGATCTGTTGATGGCACACTGGAACAAATAAAGCTCAGAGCCTCTTGCCTACTTCAATTTCCATGTGCGCTTTTACCCTCATTTATTTACAATACTCAATATAAACAGTGACACCTCACCATAACAGACAAGAGTATTTTCCTAGGAAACAGACGGTGTTAATTTTATTACAACTTTACTATGATTTCTATTTTTATGCAATTATCCCTTCCTACTAAATCTTCCTAAAGAGGAGTATCATATATTATCTGACAGGCCAGAGTGACCAGGTGGAAAGTGTATTAATTTGCACTGGTCTTGCAAGTCAAAAAACCTGGTTTTGAAAGTGTGAGACGCTAGGCAGATCATCAACCCGTGAGCTGCTTCAGTATTTTGCTCCCTCTATAAGGATGAGTACCTAAAAAATTGTTCTCAAACGAATGAAAGGTAAAACTAAGCCATGGGGTGTAATCCCCTATATTCAATTCGTACCAGGACAACCAGGAAGTTATGACATTCTTCCTATTTAAATGATCAGTATCTAAAATGTGAAAGAAAACCCACACCCGACTCCTTAAATTAAGTTACTTTTTAAACTTATTAGAGAGGAAGAGGGCCTCAGGTCATGGGCAGGAACTGTTCTGTTTTAAAATTGATTTGCCATCCCGCTGTGGCGACTGGGCTGGAGTCGCCACCACAGACCGGCATGGTAATTTAATTACAGTCGTCTGGAGAGACCTAATAGGTCATCATTCCCAGTCCGTGTTCTCTTCGGGGACCTGCTTTTCTCTCTACTCCTCCCAGACGTTTCCCCTTCAACTCCTCCCACCCTTTTGTTTGCTTTTTCACTCTTAAGCAGCTGTTCCTCCGTTCCGCCTACCACTCACTTCTATGCATTTTTTAACTCTTAACTAGAAACGGGGTACCCCAGGCTGGCTCCCCAAGCTCCGGGGCCCGTCAGGAGTAGAAAATGCCCTGCGGTCCACCCTGCCCGAGGCATTCCTCTCTGATCACTTCCCCTGCGGGCTCCGCAGAGGGAAGACGGTACCCAGCCCGCGCCTACCGGACACAAATCACTTTCCGGGGCCGCCCCGCCCCAACCCTCCCAGGCCGTCGGTTTGCTTTTACTTTTAAGAGGATTCCGGGGGGTCACACCCTGCTCGCCAAACTCGGGCCGACTCCCCGAGACCCGCCCATGGGCTCGCCCCTGCGCCCGGAATCTCTGCAATACCCAGCCTAGTGGGAGGCGGAGGAAATGGCCCAAAAGTTGCTTCTGAGTGGAGACTTCCACCCGCCGAGGCGCCCCCGTATCCGCCGTGACTCTTCAGACGCTGTACCCCTTTCCCGTCCAGAGCCTGTGCTCGGGGGGACCGCGCCCGCGCCCCCCGGGAACGCAGCCGGGCCTGAGCCGGCGGGCGGGCCGCACTGGCGGGCTCCCTGCGCCCCTTCCCGGCGCGGCCGAGGGTCCCCGCCAGCCTGCCCCGCAGAGGGCCCAGCGCCCGCGCGCAGTCCCCGAACGCCTGGCCGCGTCGGCTCGGGCTTTCGGATGGAGACGCGGGGACCCCCTTACTCACCGATATCCCCATCGTCCTCGTCGTCCTCCTCCTCCTCCATGTCTAGCAGAACGTTCCTGGTGATCTTCTGCATGTCTCCCCCAGAAGGCGGCTCCGGACTTGGCGCGGGGTTGGGGTCTCCTCCGGGGCGAAGCGCCGCTCCCGGGGACCGCGGCGGGGGCCGGCGGGGCGCGCGTCGCTCGGCTCAGGGGCCGCTCTGCCCTGCCCGCGCCCGGGGACGCCGAGCCTAGGCGGCCGCAGACCCGAGCCCCGCGCGCGAGGAAGCCTCTCGCCTGCCCAGCGCGGCCGGCGACTGAGCATGCCCAGTGCGCCCGGCGAGCTCGCTGCGGAGCGACTGCACTTCCCCGGGTTTTATGAGGCGCCCAGAAGGAAGTCGGGAGGCGCGAGGGAGTAGAGAGCCACCGCGTCCCGCCCGCGGGCGAACTCGCCAGAGGGGAAGGCGGGCGCGCGCGGGGGCTGGGGTGGACCGGGTGCCCCAGACGTTGCCCCCGAACGGGGCGGCTTTGGGTTCTAAGGTCACATTTTGGCACACGCTGGCACACATTCTGGCTTTCTCTGACATCTGACACTGGAGACGGAAAAAATGCTGCTTCAGCTCACGCGAAGAGGCCTGGAGGCGACCACGTTTGAAGGGCGTTTAGAGGCAACGTGGAGCTGATGATAGGGGATCTTTAAGTGAATGACTAGGTCCCAAGTGGGGTCAAGTGTAAACTGTAGGGGAAGGTTGTAAGATTACAGAAGACGAAGATTACAGGGGCGACAAAAAAAAAAGGCAAAACTCGTAAAGAATCAGTGACAGGAGAGAGAGAGAAGCTTTTACAGAAACGTGCGCACGAAGGCAGGACTTCCGCATCAGCTGAGGCTGCGGAGACGAGAAGCGCCCTCGGCCCGCCCTCGCGCGCGCGGGGAGTGGTCGCGAGACGGGCGCGCCCGCGGGCAGCCCATTTGGACGACGGCGATCAGTCCTCCGCGTCAGGGGCAAAAAGCGCCAGCCCAGTCTAGTTAGATGTAAATTCTTTTCTAAAGCAATGTGGAAAGCTATAATAACAAGAGGAAACAAAATTAAGAGTTTTTTTTAAAAATGCATGTCTAGAGACCAAAGGGAGCAATGGGCCAAATACAAAGGTATTAAATATTTTTTAGGACCCTTGGAGTAGTTTAAACTGCGGGTTCCTTGGACTGTGCGCCTACAGAACTCTTTTCAAAAAAGGTGGTGAATTCAGATGAGTCAATTTTGACTTCTCAAAGGGGCTAGAAGGTGTGTTTGAAATCTTTGTTGTATTTATTATTGTCTAACACTGAGGATTGAAATTGTTTATGTTTTTTTCCACTGAAGTACCAGGATTATTACAATAACACGAAATTTGTGCATTTTATTCTCCCATATATACTTATTTTTATATGTTCTATATGAAAGAAAGAAAACATTAAGACCGATATTAAGTGGGAAAATAGCCATGAATGTGCATTAAAAGACACAGTGAAATTACTTTTAAGAAAATATCCAGGAAATACTATACTTGCTTCTTAAGGTACTTTTTTGAATAAAGAGAATTGCTTTGCTTAGAAAAAGAAAACAATACAGTACTCTTATGAGAAGAGGAGATTGTTTTCTTTCACTGAACTCTCTTCCCTGAGCTTGTGAAACTTACTAAAGTAGAAACTCCAGAGGTATTTTGTTACCTGATCAGTTTTCACAATTTTCATTTAACAAATGCTTACATAGTGCTTTTTATGTGCTAGGTCCAGGTCTACATGTTTTACAAACATTCAGTCATTTAATCCTCATAACAACCCTAGGAATTGTTATCACCCTTTTATTCAGGCACCAGGTGATTGTTCAAAATCACACAGGGACTGAGTAAGTGATAGAGCTGGGATTCAAACCCAAGCAGCTTGTTCCAGAATCTGTGTTCTTAGCCACTTGGTAAACCACCTCCACAGACGTTTCCAAATCCATTAAAAAAAATTTTTTTTCCACCAATTCTAAACTCTAAAAGTCTCATCAACTCACTGCCACAGTTCTCTTACCAAATGTTCTGATTTTTATGTACTAAGACTTTGCTCAAAGTTAATTTGTAGTTAGAAAATTATTGTGGTTGATTTTGCAACAAGTTTCAATGAGTCATTTGGAATGACTTTAGAGTTTACATTTTTCTTGCTTGATAAATGTTACAAAGAGACATTGCTGATCTTATATGTAAAGGTAACTGTTGCTAGAAGGAAAATGAATTATTTACTTAGGTTAAGTGTGAGTCTATTATTAGTAAGTTCCATTCTTTCCTCTAATCCATTTAATTCCCTACAGCTTCTCTCATACATTTTTTTCCAGTTGAGTAATATATGCCTCAAAAATAATCAAGATAATTGGCCTGTGTAAAAATCACACTGTTGGTCCTGAAGAATTATCATCCATATCAAAAATACTTTGTGAAATAAAATGTTCTTAACAATGTATGGCCAGTTTGTTTGCATTTGCAAAGCTTTTCCAAGTCAGGGATCACAAAACAAATATTTTCTCATTCATTTATCTTCTGATTAACTACAACCTTTGGCCACCAGGATACTCTGTTTAATCCCATAAATGTTGGCACTTCACCAGCTTCAGTCCTTGGGCCTCTTTTCTTCTTATCTTTCCCTATAGAACTCATTCAGTCCTATAAGTTTACCATCTGCTCCAAGCAGGGCCAGTTTCCTGGGCATTCAAACAGTGTATTCACACAGGGTCCTAGACTCAGGAAGGCCTAACACTTAGAGGTTTAATGGTCTGTGGTCACCATCTCGAAATTCTCCCAATGGAAGACTCAGTGGGGAGAGCCTTTTGCCCAAGCCCTATGCAAGTGCATGCTGGCACAGAAATTCTAATCTCTTAGAGGTTGTCCCTCCAATGTGGGTTGCAGCAGAAAGCCAGTAGGAAGGGGAAATACCTGGCTCAACTTTCCTGCCCCCAGCCAGAGTATAGTTTGTCAATCCTGGAACTAGCTGTAGGGTGACCTGGTAGCTGGTGGGCCTCATGTGCTCTTTGCACAAAAGACCCTGTATTTTCATTTTGCACTGGACCTGACAATGGTGTAGCTGGCCCTGATTTCAAGATCTTTATTCCCAGCCCAGATCTCTCTTCTATGTTGCAGATGGTGGATCTGCCTGCATGCTGGACATCTCCACTTTAGTAATGTCTTAGACATTTCGAATTTAGCAGGTCCAAAACCAAATTTATTAATATAATCTCTGCCCCCAACCTGTTTCTCTAAATCAGAGAATGTCACAAGCTAGTTACACAAGCCAATACTTCAAGAATCATTTTACCTCTTTCCTCTGTCTCTTATCCCTGATAGCCAATCAATCGCTAAATCCTGCTCCATGTACCTCCTGAATATCTCAAACACATCCTGTATTTTTTATCTACTGATGCATAGCACGACACTTTAGCAAAGACTTGAAGAAAGTAAGAGATTAAGGCACATAACTGTCTGAGGAAACAAAGATTTACAAAGAAGGAAAAGCAAGTGCAAAAGTTCCAAGGAGAACCAACAAAGAGGCCATGGTGACTGTGGCATAACAGATTACCCTAAAATTTAGTGGCTTACAGCCACCATAAACATGTTTTATCCCACACAGTTTCTGTGGCTCAGGGATTTGGGAGCAGTGCAGTCAGAGGGTTCTGGCTTGGGTTTTCTCATGAAGTTATGGTCAGCATGTTGGCCAGGGCTGCACTCACCTGAAGGCTTGACGAGGATTCAAGACCTGCTTCCATGAGAGTTCTCCCTCGTGGTGCTGCTTCTTAGCAGGAGCCTCAGTTTCTTCCTGCACGGGCCTCTCCACAGGCTGCTTGAGGGTCCTCATGGCATGATGGAATCTAAGAGTGGGGGAGGTAGAAGCCAGAATGATCTTTGTGACCTTACCTTGGAAGTCACATATTGTCATTTCTGCTATTGGTTACACATGTTGGTCAGCCTGTAAACTGTAGGAGGGGCTTATGCAAGAGCATGAATTCCAGAGGCAGGGACCCCTGGGACCATCTTGGAGGCTGGCTGCCACACATCTGCACCGTCACTGGTTTAACACATACTGCCATCATTCTTCATCCATGTGTTTATTCATCCAACAAATGTTTACCAAGAACTAACTATACACTGGCCACCTTCCTGGGTGTTGGAGATTCAATAGTAAAAACCAAAAACAAAATCAGACCACATCCCTGTCCTCATGATATTCCATTCTAGTGGACAGAGACAATTAAATAAGTAGATGTCAGGAGACGATGGACAGTAGTGGGAAAAATGAAGCAGACAAGAGTGACAGAGAAGCATGGTTTGTACAGGACTCCATTTGGGTGGTCAGGGGAAGCCTCCTCTGGTAAGGTGGCATTTTAGCAGAGACCTGAAGGACATGTAAGTACCTGAGGGAGCAGGGTTTTAAGAAGAGAGAAATGCAATGGCAAAAGGCTTGAGGACAAGTCTGTTTAGTGTCTTCAAGAAAAGCAGAGAGACCATGGTGACTGTAGCATTGTGTCTTAGTCCATTTTCTGCTGCTATACCAGAATACCACAGACTGGGGAATTTATAATGAACATAAATTTATTGGCTCATGGTTTTGGAGGCTGAGGGGCCGGCATCTGTTGAGAGCCTTCTTGCTATGTTATCCCATGGTGGAAGGTGGAAGGGCAAGAGAAGACGGGGGGAGAGGGAACTCATCCTTTTGTAATAAACCCACTCCCAAGATAATGGCATTAATCCATTCATTAGGGAGCTGCCCCCATGACTCAAATACTTCCCGTTAGGCCCCACCTCCCAACACCACTGCATCGAGGATCAAGTTTCCAACACATGACTTTGGTGGAAACATTCAGCACATGGTGGAGGAAGGGGAGAATGGGAGGAGATGGGGTCAAGGCTGCTGGGGGAAGGGAATGCTACAAATCACTTTGGGCCATGTGGGCTAACAGAAGAACTTGTGCTTTTACTTTAAATAATATGGAAAGCTTTCAATAAATGGGTGGCATGGTTTAACTTATATTTTAAAATGATTTTTCTGACTGCTTTGTGGAAATAGACTGTGAAATACAAAGTGTAACAGTGGGGAAACCAGTTAGGAGACTAGTTCTATAATTCAGATAAGAGATGTCTTGGACAGCACTGTAGCAGTGGATGTGTTTTGAAGTAGATCTGAAAATAGTGTCTGATGTAGTAGATATGGGTATGAGGGTAAAAAGGGGAGAGAGTCAGGAATGATTGAGTAATTTTGATCTGAGTAATGAGGAACATGGAGTTGCTGTGTCTGAGTTCTGAAAGACTGACTGAAGGAAAGCAAGGGGTTGGGAGAATAGGTGTTTGATTTTGGATAGTTAAGTTTGAATGTGATATTAGACATCCATGTGGAGGTGCCCAGTAGGCATGAGTCTGGAATTGGGAGAATAGATTTGCACTGGAGACATAAACTTAGGACTGGATAAGATCACAATCCGAGGATTGAGCCCTAGGGCACTCTCTTCAACACACGTTTTGGGAAAATGAGGAATAACCACCAAAGGAGACTGAAAAGAAGTGGACAGTGAGGAATGAGGAACAGGAAAGGGTGAGGTTCTAGAAGTCAAGTTAAATTTTTTTCCAAAACAAAGGAAATGATATTCTGTGTCAAATGAATCTGATAGAGTAGCTTTGTAAACAGTAGCTCTTTTCCTGTAGCTAGAATAGTTTTCTTTGAATAAGATGAAAATTGGCCATTGGATTTTGTAATGAGAGTTCATTGGTGACCTCAGTATTTTCAGAGGAGGGAACAAAAGTCTGGAATGGGTTCACAGGAGAATGAGAGAAGAGGAAGTGGTCACAATGACTAAAGACAATTCTTGAGGATATCTGGAACTCCTTGAGAACTATGAACTCTAGACTTCTATCCATCTCCACTTGGATTCTAATAGGCAGCTAAAATTTAACATATCCAAAATTGAACTCCTGATGTTCCTCTCAATCTCTAGTCTACCCATAATCTTTTCCATCTCAGATCATTGAAACTCCACCATTCTAACGGCTCAGGCCAAGAACCCGGAGTCCTCTCTTTCTTGCACATGCCATTTCTATTCTATCAACAAATCCTTTTTCAATCTATTCAGAAATATGTCCAGGATTGGATCACTATGCAGGACTTTCACTATTAACATCCTATCTGTGACATCATCCTCTCTCATTTGGATTATTTTTCTCTCAGATTTCCCTGCTTCCAGCTCTGTCCCCTCTAGTCCATTCTCAACACAGCAGCCAAAGTAGTGTTTTTAAACCATAAGCCTCCCCTGTTCAAACTATCAACAGCTCCCCATTCTAGCTATAAGAAAATCTGAAGTCCTTACAAAGCCACCCTATTTAAATGACAAAATCTCCAGAGACATCCTGTATGGTCATAGAAGATGTTTATTCTACACAAGTGCCTGGTCAAGGGGGATCAAATGAGGGCTGAAATCTAGCCCAGATTTGCCAAGCCACATGCTTGCCAAGCCACATGCTTGCCAAGCCACATGTTTTGGTGTGAGGCTCTGCCTGTACAAGTTTCCATATAGGTTGTCAGCAATCCTGGACACCTCTACTCCCCATTTCTCTTACTTCACTTTCTCTCCTTATCACCTAGCCCCCTCTTACATAGTATAGAATTTGTTTACTTATTTCTTTTTATTATCTTATTGTCTTCACCTACTAAAAGATAAGCTCTATGAAAGCAGTGCTTTTTAAAAATTTTTTATTTTTAATTATTATGGGTACATAATAGGTTTATATACTTATGGAGTACATGTGATGTTTTGATACAGGCATCCAATGTATAATGATCAAATCACAGTTAGCATTGGTAACCATCACCTCAAGTATTTATCATTTCTTTGTGTTGGGAATATTTCAATTCCCCTCTTTCAGTTATTTTAAAATGTACAATAAATTATTGTTCACTACTGTCATCTTGTTGTGCTATCAAATACTACCATGTTTCCCCAAAAATAAGACCTACCCATAAAACAAGCCCTAGCAGGATTTCTAAGCATTTGCTCAATATAAGCCCTATCCAAAAAATAAGACCTAGTGATGGGCGTGGCTATGCAGCGTATCTGCACAACCCATGCATTTCCTTGTGGAGCGGTAAAGAAGACAAGCAGCCCTTCTCATCTGCCCCATGAGAGCTCTATTGCTCGACATGAGAGATTGGAGCCAATGTTTCTAAAGGAAATAGAGTCGCAAGAAATTCAGGATGGAATTCGGGGTTTGGAGAGTTATGATGATGTTCCAGAAGAAGACGACTTAACTATATTTGAATAAATGTAGATTGTTGTACCGTACTTAAAAAAAAATAACACATCCCCTGAAAATAAGCCCTAGGGTGTCTTCTTGAGGAAAAATAAATATAAGACCCTGTATGAAGATCATAAAGCTCATTAAGAGCTTAGAGGCGACCAGTGGTGAGTGCCACATCCGGCGCCCTGTGCCCTCTTGGTCCTGGACCCCTCAGGATGACCACCCCCGTGCCGCATGGCCAGATGAGGAGAACCAGGCACTAGCCAACTCCCGCCCTCTGGACCTCTGGGTGGTAGCCCCCGACCCAGGGGCTAGGGTCTGCGTGGCTGGCCTGAGAAAGGGGTCCTTTCCCTGATTGGAGCAATGGCACCAGCATGATATCATTGATCATTCCTCTCAAAGGCCAGATTTCATGAGTGGCAAAAATGATAGCAGATGATTTTGGAACTGAATCTAACATTAAGTCATGGGTAAACCACCTTTCAGTCCTGGGAGCCATTACATCTGTACAGCAGAGACTCAAACTTTATAACAAAGTACCTCCAAATGGTCTGGTTGTTTACTGTGGAACAATTGTAACAGAAGAAGGGAAGGAAAAGAAAGTCAACATTGACTTTGAACCTTTCAAATCAATTACTATGTCATTGTATTTGTGTGACAACAAATTCCATACGGAGGCTCTTACAGCACTACTTTTCGATGACAGCAAGTTTGGATTCATTGTCATAGATGGTAGTGGTGCGCTTTGGGGCACTCTCCAAGGAAACACAAGAGAAGTCCTGCACAAATTCACTGTGGATCTCCAAAAGAAACACGGTAGAGGAGGTCAGTCAGCCTTGCGTTTTGCTCATTTAAGAATGGAAAGGCGACATAACTATGTTCGGAAAGTAGCAGAGACTGCTGTGCAGCTATTTATTTCCGGGGACAAAGTGAATGTGACTCATCTCGTTTTAGCTGGATCAGCTGACTTTAAAACGGAACTAAGTCAATCTGATATGTTTGATCAGAGGTTGCAATCAAAAGTTTTTAAATTAGTTGATATATCCTATGGTGGTGAAAATGGATTCAACCAAGCTATTGAGTTATCTACTGAAGTCCTCTCCAACATGGAGTTCATTCAAGAGAAGAAATTAATAGGACGATACTTTGATGAAATCAGCCAGGATACGGGCAAATACTGTTTTGGTGTCGAAGATACATTAAAGGCTTTGGAAATGGGAGCTGTAGAGATTCTAATAGTCTATGGAAACCTGGATATAATGAGATGTGTTCTTCATTGTCAAGGCACAGAAGAGGAGAAAATTCTGTATCTAACTCCAGAACAAGAAAAGGATAAATTTCATTTCACAAAGAGACAGGACAGGAACATGAGCTTATTGAGAGTATGCCCTTGTTGAAATGGTTTGCTAACAACTATAAAAAATTTGGAGCTACACTGGAAATTGTCACAGATAAGTCACAAGAAGGATCCTAATTTGTGAAAGGATTTGGTGGAATTGGAGATATCTTGCGGTACCGAGTAGATTTCCAGGGAATGGAGTATCAAGGAGGAGACAAAGAATTTTTTGACCTTGATGACTACTAGGTAGTCGACATGGTTCACAGCAAAACGTGCCTTACCCTCCAGCATCCAACCCAAGGAGCATACCCGTGGTGGAATCCAAACAGATCCCTGCCTTATAATTGGAACATTTCCAGAACTTAATCCATGAGCATTGGATATTGAAAAGAAAACCGAAACAAAACCAGACCCGACCCTACACATTGATTTGTCATGGTCTCAGTGCAGCAGCCTACAACTAAGTTCCTAAATGCCACTTTGGACTAATTTAAAAAAGAATCCCAGTTTTTACTTTTACTTGATGGTGAAATTGGTTGCTCTTGTGTTTTATGAAAAAGAAATGATTTTTTTAACCTTCATACATAGAACCAAAAATACTTTAACTGCTGTAAACCTCCAAAAGTTAATAGAAGTGAGATCATAAAAAAAAAGACCCTGTCTTATTTCTGGGGAAACACGGTAGGTCTCATTTATTTTATCTGGTTTTTTTTGTACCTATTAACTATCTCCACTTTATCCCTATCATTTCCACTATCCTTCTGGTAAGCATCATTCTATGCTCTGGCTCATGGTTCAATTCTTTTAATTTTTATCTCCCACACATGAGTGGGGACATGCAAAATTTATCTTTCTATGCCTGGCTTATTTTACTTAACATAATGTCCTCCACTTCCATCCATGTTGTTGCAAATGATAGAATTTCATTATTTTTATGGTTGAATAATATTTCATTATGTACGATATTTTCTTTATCCATTCTGTTGATAGACACTTAGGTTGTTTTCAAATCTTGGGTAATGTGAATAGTGCTACAACAAACATAAGAGTGCCAATATCTCTTCAATATACTGATTTCCCTTCCTTTGGATATATACCCAGCCAGTAGAATTGCTGGATCATATGGTAGTTCTATTTTCAGTTTTTTGAGGAAGCGGCATACTGTTTACCATAGTGGTTGCACTAATTTACATTCCCACCAACAATGTATGAGAGTTCCCCTTTCTCTATATCACCAGTGTTCATTATTACCTGTTTTTTTCTAAAGACAGAGTCTCACTCTGTTGACCAGGCTAGAGTGCCATGGTGTCAGCGTAGCTCACAGCAACCTCAAACTCCTGGGCTCAAGCAATTCTACTGCCTCAGCCTCCCAAGTAGCTGGGACTACAGGCATGTGCCACCATGCCCAGCTAATTTTATATATATATATATATATATATATATATATATATATTTTTTTTTAGTTGTCCAGCTAATTTCTTTGTATTTCTTTTTTAGTAGAGACGGGGTCTCACTCTTGCTCCGGCTGTTCTCAAACTCCTCAGCCTCCCAGACTGCTAGGATTATAGGCATGAGCCACCACACCCAGCACTATCTTTTTGATAAAAGCCATTTTAATTGGAATGAGATGATCTCATTGTAGTTTTGATTTGCTTTTCTCTGATGACTAATGATTTTTAGCATTTTTTCATATACCTGTGGGCCATTTGTATGTCTTCTTTTAAGAAATACCTATTCAGATATTTTGCCCATTTTTAAATTGAATTAGTTTACTTTTTCCTAATGAATTGTTTGAGCTTCTTAAATATTCTGGTTATTAATCCCTCATCAGATGGGTAGTTTGCCAATATTTCTTCTGTTCTGTGGATTGTCTCTTCACTTTGTTGGTTTTTTCCTTTGTTGTATAGAAGATTTTTAGCATTATGTGATCTGATTTGTCTACTTTTGCTTTGATTGCCTGTGATTTGAGGTTTTACAGAATTCTTTGCCCAGACCAATGTCCTGGAGAGTTTCCCCAAAGTTTTATTTTAGTAGTTTCATAGTTTCAGGTCTTAGATTTAAGTCTTGAATCCATTTTGATTTGATTTTTGTGTATGCCAAGAGATAGGAGCCTACTTTCTTTCTTCTGCCTATGGATATCCAGTTTTCCCAGCGCCATGTATTGAAGAAACAGTCCTTTCTCCAATGTATTTTCTTGGCACCTTTGTCAAAAATGACTTCACTGTAGATGTTTATCCTGCAACTTAACTGAATTCGTTTATCACTTCTCAGTTTGTTGTGGAGTCTTTAGGTTTTTCTAAATATCATATCATCTGCAAACAAGGATAGTTTGACCTCTTCCTTTTCAATTTGGATACATTTTATTTATTTTTCTTGTCTGATTACTCTAGCTAGGACTTCTAATACTATGTTGAATAATAGTGGTAAAAGTGGACATCCTTGTCTTGTTCAGATCTTAGAGGAAAGGCTTTCAGTTTTTCCCTGTTCAGTATGATGCTATCTGTCGGTCTGTCAGATATGGCTTTTATCATGTTGAAGTATTCAGTAAAGTTGCATGTTACAAAATCAGTATGCAAAAATCAGTAGCATATCTATATATTAATAGCAAACAATCTGAAAAAGAAAGTAATTCCATTTATAATAGCTCCAAATAAAATAAAATAGCTAGGAATAAACTTAATCAAAAAAGTGAAAGATCTCTATAATGAAAACTATACAACATTGACAAAAGGAAACCTCCATATCCATTTGTCTGAGAGCTTTTATCATGAAGGGATGTTGAATTTTATCAAATGCTTTTTCAGCATCCATTAAAATGATCATATGATTTTTGTCCTTCATTTTGTTGATATGATGTATCACACTTACTGATTTGCATATTTTGAACTATCTTTGCATCCCTGGTATGAATCCCACTTGATTATGATAAATAATCTTTTTAATGTATTGTTAAGTTTGGTTTGCTAATATCTTGTTGAGAAGTTTTGTTCATTAGCAATATTAGCCTGTAGTTTTCTCTTTTTGTTGTATCTTTTACCAGTTTTGGTATTGGGATAACACTGGCCTCACAGAATAAATCTGGGAGTACTCCTTCTTCCTCAGTTTTTTGAATTAGTTTGAGTAGGATTGATATTAGTTCTTCTTTAAAGGTATGTTAGAATTAAGCAGAGAAGCTATAGGGTCCTGGGATTAATTGATTAATTTTTTGATGGGAGACGTTTTATTATTGCTTCTATCTCATTACTTGATATTGGTATCTTCAGGTTTTAGATTTCTTCATGGTTCAATCTTGGTAGGTCATATGTGTCTAGGAACTTGTTGATTTCTTCTAGGTTTTCAACTTATTGGCAAATAGTTGCTCATAATCCCTAATGAATCTTGAATTTCTGTGGTATTACTTGTAATGTCTTTTTTTCATATCTTATTTATTTGGGTATTCTCTCTTTTTTTCTTTGTCTAAAGTTTTATCAATTTCCTTTATGTTTTCAAAAAAACAACTTTTTGTTTCATTGATCTTTTATATTTTTTGTTTTAATTTCATTTATTTCTGCTCTGCTCTTCATTATTTCTTTTCTTCTACTAATTTTGGGTTTGGTTTGCTCATGTTTTTCTAGTTCCTTAAGATGGATGGTTAGGTTGTTTACTTCAAGTTTTTCTACTTCTTTCATATAAGTGTTTATTGCTACAAACTTCCCTCTTAGTATGACTTTTTCCATATCCTATAGGGTTTGGTATGTTGTATTTCCATTTTTATTTGGTTCAAGAAATTTTGTAATTTCCTTCTTAATTTTTTCATTGACCCAGTTGTCATTCAGGGCCACGTTGTTTAATTTCTATGTGTTTGTGTAGTTTCCAATGTTCCTCTTGCTATTGATTTCTAGTTTTATTTCATTGTGGTGAGAGAAAATACTTGATATGATTTTAATTTTGTTGAAATTTTTAAGACTTGTTTTGTGGTTTAACATATGGTCTATCCTTGAGAATGATCCATGTGCTGAGAAGAATGCATATATTGCAGCGGTTGGATAAAATGTTCTGTAAATATCTGTTAGGTCCAGTTGCTCTTTAGTATAGATTAAGTCCACTGTTTCATTATCCAGTGCTGAAAGTTGGGTGTTGCAGTCTCTAGCTATTATTTTTACTGGAGTCTCTCTCTTTTTATCTCTAATAATATTTGATTTATGTATCAGGGTGTTCCTGTGTTGGGTACATATATGTTTACAATTGTTATATCCTCTTGCTGAATTGACCCCTTTATCATTATATAATGACCTTTTTTGTTTCTTTTTACAGTCTTTATCTTGAAATTTATTTGGTCAAGTATAGCTACTCCTGCTCTTTTTTGGTTTCCATTTGCATGGAATATCTTTTTCCATCCCTTTATTTTCCATCTATGCATGTCTTTATAGGTGAAGTGAGTTTCTTATAGGCAGCATATAGATAGGTCTTGTTTTTTTACCCATTCATCCACTCCATGTCTTTTGACTGGAGAGTTTAGTACATTTACATTCAATATTATTATCAGTAGGTAAGGATTCACTATTACCATTTTGTTATTTGTTTTCTGGTTGTTTTAATGTCCTGTCTTTCTTCTTTCCTTCCTATCTTCCTTTGGGTAAAAATGATTTTCTCTGGTAGTATGTTTTAATTTGTTGCTTTTTACTTTGTATGTATCTGTTGTAGGTTTTGATTTGAGGTTACCATGACGCTTACAAGTGATAGCTTATAACCAATTATTTTAAATTGATGACAACTTAACTCCGATTACAAAAAAAAAATTAGCAAAGAGAAAACTAAGAAAACTTTTACACTTCAATTCCATTCCTTTTGCTTTTTGACTCTTTGTTGTTTCTACTTATATCTTTTTATATTATTTCTTAAAAAGTTATCATAATTATTATTTTTGATAGGTTTGTCTTTTAGTCTTCCTACTCAAGATATGAGTATTTTATATACCACAATTAGTGTTAGAGGATTCTGTATTTGTCTGTGAACTTATCATTATCAGTGTGTTTTAAACCTTTAGGTGATTTCTTACTGTTCACTAACATCCTTTTCTTTCAGATTGAAGAATTCTCTTAAGCATTTCTCATAGGGCAGGTGTGGTGTTGATGAAGTCCCTCAGCTTTCAGTTGTCTGGAAAAATCTTTGTTTCTCCTTCATATTTGAAGAACGTTTTTGCTTGATATAATATTCTAGGATGAAAGTTTTTTTTTTCCTTCAGCACTTTGAATATGTCATGCCACTCTCTCCAGGCCTATAAGGTTTTTTTTTTTTTTTTTGAGAAGTCTGCTGCCAGACATATTGGAGCTCCTTTATATGTTGCTTGTTTCTTTTCTCTTACTGCTTTTAGGATTCTTTTTTATCCTTGACCTTTGAGAGTTTAATTATTAAATGTCTTGAGGTGGTCTTATTTGGGTTGAATTTGCATGGTAGTCTATGACCTTTACCTGAATATTAATATCTTTCTCTAGGTTTGGAAAGTTTTGTGTTATTATTATTATTCCTTTGAACAAATTTTGTACCCTGATCTTTAACCACTTTGCTATATTGCCTCTCTCAGTAAGAGCACAAGGCTCCAGATCCAAGAGCACATATATAAGCAGCATGGCTAGAATTCAAATGCAGGATCCCCAAAAGCTAATTCTTACTCTCACTACTTGAAAATGCCTTATCAGTTTAGGGTCTTAAACAATGACTCCTGGAATTTGTTGTATCTTCCTGGTGAAAACAAACTCCTTCCTCTCATGTTCTCTGTTTATTGGGAAAGAGAAAAATGCATTTATCAGCTTAATGGCTGCTTACCAAATACCAAGGACTGGGCTGATTTGCTGCAGTAAAGAAATACCTCAAGGCCGGGCATGGTGGCTCATGCCCGTAATCCTAGCACTCTGGGAGGCCAAGGCAGGCGGATTGCTCGAGGTCTGGAGTTAGAAACCAGCCTGAGTGAGACCCCGTCTCTACTAAAAATAGAAAGAAACTAATTGACCAACTAAAAATATATATACAAAATTAGCCGGGCATGGTGGCACATGCCTGTAGTCCCAGCTACTTGGGAGGCTGAGGCAGCAGGATTGCTTGAGCCCAGGAGATTGAGGTTGCTGTGAGCTAGGCTGATGCCATGGCACTCACTCTAGCCTGGGCAACAAAGTGAGACTCTGTCAAAAGAAAGAAAGAAAGAAAGGAAAGAAAGAAAGAAAGAAAGAAAGAAAGAAAGAAAGAAAGAAAGAAAGAAAGAGCTCAGATTGCAGCTAATTTTCTAGTTTCTATTTCAATTAATTCCCCAAAATCCACCTTTTTTCTGCACAGAACAATAGTAAATGAGGTGAGAAAGTGGTCTTTGATATGGGCAGTAATCTCTTTGATTCGATGATAACCTGGGTTCTCACCAGAGAGGTGTTCTAATATTGGGATGGCAGAAATTTGATACTAAAATTTTTTTAGAAGGGGATGATTTCAGCCAGATTATCCATAACCTTGCTTATAAACAATGAACTAATACAGATAATTGCTTGGTTACTACATTCTCAGAGTCAGGTCTTTTTTTCTTGCTTTTCTAGGGAAGGTTAGCAAACAAGCTTCACTTAAAGAGTTTAGAAAAAAGTAAATAAAGCGCCCCTTCCCACAATAGTCTCAAAGGTCCTAATGTGAGGCTGCTTTAGCTTCTTGCTTTAACAGAAGGATCATGACAAAAATTAGGATCAGAACTACTCATATCACTGGATTAGATTAGAACCACTAGGTTAGTGGGCAGCATGTCTTGTTTTAAGGAGATACTTTTCTACTTGGTTCTTTGGGTAACCGAAGTTGAGTGGAGGCTACAGCTTTGTCCATAGCTGGTCCTCAACTGCCATACAGGATGAAGAATATCAAATACCCCAAAAAGGCCACATGCCTGGTTCAGTACTTTGCGATCAAAATCATTGTCATTGCTGGGAGGAGGGGGAAGTTTATATAAGGCAATCTCAAAGTTGTTTTGGTTTAAATTAATTTTTAAAATATATGATACTTTGAAAAGTGAGGTGAGATATCAGGAAAAAAATGACATGAAGAGCTCACACTTACAAAGAGATCAGAAATAAGCCCTGCAACAATTACAGCAATGGTTTAGACACGTGGACAAACCACATGATGGCCTGATTCCCTGTGGCACTTTATCGACTTGCCATGCAATCTTCATTTTCTCTAGTATTTAATTCACAGACACTTTTGTGAGTTAAAAGCAAAGTAAAATTTCTTTTCTAGAACATTGCTACATATTTTTTGTACTTGACAGAAGGAGCATATTTTTATGACCATATTCAACTCAGAGAATTACCTAAGCCCTCTTGGAACCTTTTATCTCACTTACTGAAATGGTGTGGCCTGAAAATCTGAAAATATCTGCTATCTGGCCCTTTACAGAAAAGTCTGTTAACCCCTGGGTTATACTGTGTCTTTTCTTGACTTACTTTTTAGAAGGTATATCATACATTTGAGCTGTTTCAGCTTGTAAATAATCTGCACAAATGAATATTTATAAATAACTACTTATTTATGTGTTGACTTTCATTATTTTCAGCAATTGCACATTTCTCCTATAGATTATCATGAAAGAAATCAAAAAAGACTTCATAGCATTAGCAGGCATCTCAAAGTGTGGGCTGTTTTGGACAAGTGTGAGATGTCCTTTAGGTTGAATCAGGAAAGGGAACAAACTGACACCCAAGAATGGAGTGATGAGCTCAACATTAACTTTTTCCTTCCAAACAAACTGTCCATGAGGCCCCCTTAATATCTAGGGGCAAAAGGGCCAAACCCTTGGCTGTCTCCACTCCTTCTTCCTGGTGATTTGGTGGCATTGGGTCCCATCAAGTTGGTTCCTACCCATGCAGGGCAGCATGTATTCACGGGGATCTTGTCCCCTTTCCTCTGCTCACTCAGTTTCCTGGAGTAGATTCTGGTCAGTGATGCCAATCCTTGTCCCTCCATATGCCGTGTTGGGCTAGTCCTCCTTCTGGTACGTTCCATTCTTTGTATCTTCCACAAACTTGTTCTCCTCAATGATGGTCTCACTTGGAACCTTCTGCTACATTTCTTGGCTCCAGTATGTAAGAACTTTGAGACTCTTCATGCTACACATGTCCATCTTTCTGCTTCAGGTTTTATTGGAGCCAATAACTCTGTGTAGACATTTCTGATTTGTTTTCATTGACACATCTGCTTGAACAAGACAGAGTGTGGGATCAAAATGGCAGGTGATGCTCACATTGTTGACTAGCATCTAGAACCTGGTTCTCTCAGTGGAGGAAGTCATGTTTGGTGTGTTGTCCACATCCAGCTGTACAAACACAGGGCCTTTGGCCTGCTATGGTTACTCAGCTACCTGGTCCCACACCACATCCCAGGCCTGGAGTACCACCTCCACTGGTGAGGCGAAGTCAATGAAGTCACTGCCCTTGTTGGCCCCACTGCCACATGACCCACATGTGTGTAGGCAAGATCAGAGACCCAGAGTGGGCATGATGACCTAGCTGAGAGAAGATCAGGAAGTTTTGGGGATTTTTAAAAAATAAATCATAGTAAAAAAGTAACAAAAATTTACCATATTGTACAACAGATCTCTTGAATTTTTCATCTTGCAAAACTGAAACCCTATACCCACTAAGGAACTCTCCATTTCCCCTTCCCCCAGTCACCATTCTGCTTTCTGTTTCTGAGTTTTGACTACTTTAGATGCTTCATATAAATGGAATCATACATATTTGTCTTTTTATGACTGGCTTATTTCACTTAGATAATGTCCTTGATGCCCAGAAGGTATCTTTTGGCAATTTCTATTTTCTCAGTAGAATAGATGATTATATCATTAGCAAGAGTGAGAATGTGGTAGAAGGTTTAAGCACAAAGGTGTGAAATATATACCTTGGACAACTGGAAAGCAAATGGGCTAGGAAATGGCAAAGGAGCACACTGAAGAGCCACATGCAGTCATGAATTTGAAGTGAAGCCTGTCAGCATGGTCATATATTTTTTTTCCAGGCACATTCTACATATTTTGAGTAGATGAACAGTTGGATATAACTAGGGTTGGGTTTGGCTAGGCAAATTCGACAGAGGGAAATAGTGGGAGAAATTCAAGGGCATAAGCAAGGGAACGCTTTTACTGATGTAGTATAGGATCCACAAGGTAGAACAGTGAGGCTGTGAGTGAAAAAGATCAGCAAATTGTATATTCTGGTGGTGTGGAATTGTTGGAGTTATTTCTCACCTGGATTACTGCTGAAACCTGTTTCCAAGCCATTCTTCCTGCTGTGGTCAGAATGATCCTCCTGACATGAAAACAGATGGAATCACTCCTTTTTAACTCCTCAGAAGCTTCCATTGCACTGTGGATAGTGGCTAAACCTTCTCAAGACTCGAGCTCCTTTCTCTATCCCAAGCTTTATTCTCATCGTTCCTCAGCATCTTTAATATCTCCAGCACCTGCAGTTATTTGGAGCTTTATATACTACCATTCCTCCAGGACATTACACATGCTGTTATTTCTGCTTAGACTGCTTCCCCCAATCCTGAACTTGGCTTTCACTTATCCATCAAGTCTCGGATTATGTTTTAGTTCCTCCTGGAAGCCTTCCTTGATCTTCCCCAGATCTACCCCTGATACATACTTGCAAAGCAACCTGTATTTTTCCATGCTAGTGTGTAACACAGTTTATTGTTAATGCTTCCTAAAATATAATGTTTCATTATATTTTAATTCCTTTTTCTGTTGAGGAGAGGGACTCTGTATGAAGTGTTCATGCAATATATTAATCACCTAAGAGCTTCTGGTGTTTAATTTTAATAGTAAAATTCTAGCATAGAGTAGGTGCTTTATGAAAGTGACCCTATTTCCTCCTTGAAATAGTTCTTCTCTAAGCTTCCAGGACATCTCACTCACCTGATTTCCTCCATGCCTGATGAGCAGTCCTCCTCTATCAGACCTCTAGCCCTTTTTTCTTTTTGGGGTCTCAAATTTCTTTATTTGAAGGAATGGTACAAATGAAAGAACTTAAGTGGATGTTTTTTGGTATAACTTACAGATAAGGTAAGGGAAACCCCAACATGTATGCACTGCCAGAGTGACCAGGGAAGTAACCCTGTGGCTATCTCTCACTATTTCTATCTACCAACTATTATTTATTAGATTATAAATATTATTTTATTTATTTTGTCCAGTCTCATGATTGTAAAATATCATCAATATTTTAATGACTTCTAAACCTGTAACTCTAACATAGATATCTCTTGGGTGCTCCAGAGTCTGACATCCAACTGTCTATTCCTGCTTTGTGAAAACAGATTTATTACTATCACCACAACTCCATTACCCAAGTCATCCCCATTTAGCATATAGCACCCATGCCAGATTGTATTTGCTAAGGATAGCTGCACCAATTTACTTGCTCCATTCTTCATGCTCTTCTTACAATGTAACTAACACTGTTCCCACTGAAATGTCAGATCCGTGTTCTCTCTCCTTGGATCTAGGCAGGGTTTGTGACTGCCCTGACCAGCAGAGCACAGAGGAAGTGATATTATGTGGCTTCTGAGACTAGACCATAGAAAGGATAAAGCTTCCTCTTCATGGCTCTCTATCTCTCTGGATGCTCACTTTGGAACACAGTCACCATGCTGTGAAAAAGCTCAGACCACAGGGAGATGTCATATATGTACATATGTCAGCTGATAGCCACAGGTAAGAGCTAAGTAATCATTAGTCATCAGACACATAGTTGAATGGGCTTTTAGATGATTCCAGCCTCCAACCTTTGAGCCTTCCAGCTGGGGCTCCAGACGCAGAACAGAAACAAGCCATCTCTGCTGTGACCTGTTTGAATTCCTGACCCACAGAAAACAGAAGAGATTATAAATGATCATGCTTTGGGGTAATCTGTTAGACAGTACTAGGTAATTTATATAGCATAACAGCTAGTCAGTTGCTTGGGCCAAAAATTTAAGAGTCATTCTTTATTCTTCTTTTTCTCTCATATCCACATCCAATCCATTCAACAAATATGTTTCACTTATCTCTAAAACACATCAAGCATCGACCACATCTTATTTCCCATGATACACCCTGATCCAAATAACCACTAACTATGACTAAAGCAGTAGCACATTTATAATTGCTTTTCATGACTTTTCTTTTTCTCTCCTACAGCCCATTCTCCACTCAGTGGCTAAAGAGATCCTTTGAAAATATGTATCTGGACTGTTCCTTCTCTATGTAAAACCCTCACAATTAAAGACAATTGAACATTGCCTAGAGGGTGTCTGATGGTTTTAAGAAATTACTGTGAATATTTAATGTATGATGATGCTATTGTCATTTTTAAAATATTTTATATGCATACAGAAATATTTATAGATGATATGATTTCTTGGATTGTTTCAAAATAATCCATAATGAGGGAGAATGAATAAGGGTATTGATCAAAGAAAGCTTGTCAGGAGCTCAGAATTGTTGATTCTAGATGATGGGAAGGTGTCTGTATACTACTAGCTTTATTTTTTGTATGTTTTAAATTTTACAAAACAAAGAGAGGAAAAGACTCTTCCAGCATCTGTCTTTTTCTCTTCCTCTTTTGTTCCTTTTTTTTAAAAAAAATAAATTAGGCCAGGCACAGTGGCTCATGCCTATAATCCTAACATTCTGGGAAGCCAAGGTGGGAGGATTGCTTGAGCCCAGGAATTTGAGACCAGTCTGAGCAACATAGTGAGACCTGTCTCTACACAAAATAAAATAATTAGCTGGGCGTGGTGGTGAACATCTGTAGTCCCAGCTTCTTGAGAGGCTAAGGCAGGAAGATCACTTGAGCCCAGGAGTTTGAGGTTATAGTGAGCTATGATAGCACCACTGCACTCCAGCCTGGGTGGCAGAGCAAGACCTTGTCTCAAAAAAAAAAAAATCATTGGTTTTCTTCCTTTTCCTTTGTTTGAGGCAGCCATGGCTGGCAGGCTTGAAGAGCTGGGCCAAGCAGGCAGACAGAGCTGTGGAAGTGGCTGTGGCTGAGGACAGGTGGCACTAGCTCCCAAGGTTGAGGAAGCAGTGGTGATTGTTTACATAAAGGAGGAATAAGCAAGGATGTAAATTAGGTACAAAGATGGAAAGGGTGAAGGCCAGAATGAAGCCTGTGCTTTTAATTGGAATTAGAAATACTGGGGTGAAGTCATTTCATTTTAAAATATATACATAGCTAGCTAGCTATAGAAATAGATGTAGATATATGTGTATTATATATATATATATGTGTGTGTGTGTTATGTGTGTTATGTATGAATTTTCTATTTTAGTCCAATGAGAAGGTCTAGAAGCAATAACACCCTTGTACCTATAACCACATTTAGCACCCAGATCTTGGTTTCTAAATACCATTCCTCACTAAAAGGCTCCTGGGAGGAATGATTGATTCTAGGACTGGGGTGAGAAAGCAGAAGAGGAGCCTGGAACATTTTTTGGGGCCTGGAAGTAAGGAAGAACTTGAACAATGATGAAGATATGTCAAAAAGGCACAGGAGACATCCTGAAGGAGCTCCCACTAGCCAAATCTGGGACAATTTGAGCACCCAAAGAAATAATGAAGCAATAGATTATAACCCATTAAATATAATAGGAATCCATGAGTCCACACAGATGTAAATGAATAGGGGAAAAGGGAATACAAGTAATAAATGTCACCATTTGGCAACCATCATAATAGTAACTGATTCAGACAGAAAGTATCAATGGATGCTAAGACCAGTGGGTAAAAGATTATTGAGGAATGGGATATTTACATATTTAATAGCATCAAAGATTTCCCCCCACAAAATAATTCATTATAAGGTAAAAATAATAACTTTATAATGGAGAAATCTGACACAAAATCTGCTATTAATCAAAGTTAACATCACTAGAAACAAGACAAATTAACATCACGTACCTTCTGATATGTCAGAAGAATACAGCATAACTTCTGCCAAACTCCTACCAAAAAGGCATAACCTGAATCTAATCATGAGGAAACATCAGAGAAACCCAAACTGAGGGGCATTCTACAAAATGATTAGCCTGCTATCTTAAAAAAAAAATGTCTAGGTCTTAGAAGATAAGGAAAGATTGAGAGCTGTTCCAGATTGAAGAGATATGACATATGCAACCCATGATTCTAGATTGGATCTTGGGCCAAAAAAAAAAAAATCACTACAAAGGACATTACTAGGATAATTGGAGAAATTAAATGGGATCTCTTAGATGATAGGATTATATCAATATTCATTTCCTTGTTTGGGGAACGTGGGTGGAAGACATATGGGAGTTGTGTGTATATTCTTGCATCTTCTCTATAACTTTGAAGTACTTTAAAACAAAAAGTAAAAGAGTAAAAACAACGCCAAAACAATAGGGTCCAGTGGCCTCCTGCTGGGTCTAGCTTGACACCCACTCCCGGCCCTCATGTCTCATGCCTTCCCTTCCCTTTACTCTCCTCTTGTGCTCAGCCCTCCAGCCAGCCTCATCCTTTTTCACTTCTATGAACACACCAAATTGGTTTCCAACTCAAGTCCCTTCTTAACATCTCCCATTCCTCTTTCCTCAAAAGATTCCTCCCAGTCTTCACAAGGCTCTCACTCCTCCTCAGCTCTCAGCCCAAATGGGTCACTTAGGCTTTTAATTTTTTTCCCATTGCACTGTAAGAATCTCTTATTTGCTTACCTCTTTGTTGCCTGTCTTTTTTCAGTAAATCTGAGCTGATTTTTGTGATAGGTGAGAGGTAAGAGGTAGAGATCCAGTTTCAATATTCTGCATGTGATTATCCAGTTTTCCCAGCATCATTTATTGCTTCTTTTCATCAGTGTATATTTTTGTCTGCTTTGTCAAAGATTAGATGACAATATGCAGATGGTTTAATTTCTGGGTTCTCAGTACTGTTCCAAAGGTCTATATCTCTGTTCTTGTGCCAGTACCATGCTGTTTTTGTTACAATAGCTTTGTACTAAAGATGGAAGTCTGGTAGACTGATACTTCCCAATTTGTTCTTTTTACTTAAGATTGCTTTGGCTATACGAGGTCTTCTCTGGTTCCATACAAAGTGTAGAATTATTTTTCCTAGATCTGTAAAGAATAATCATGGTATTTTGATAGGGACTGCATTAATTCTGTAGATCACTTTAGGTAATATGGACATTTTAACAATATAGATTCTGCCAAACCATGAGCACGGTAGGTTTTTCTACCTGTTTACATCTTCTACAGTTTCTTTTCTCAGTGTTTCATAGTTCTCCCGATATATGTCTCTTACCTCTTTCATTAAATATATTCATAGATATTTAATTTTCTTTGATGCTATTGTGAAAGATGTTGTGTCTTTGATTTGATTTTTGGCTTGACTGTTATTGGCATATATGAATACCACTGATTTGTGTACATTAATTTTATATCCTGAGACTTTACTGAATTCATTTATCAATACCAGGTGTCTCTTGGTTGAATACTTGGGATTTTTTAGATATAGTATCATATCATCAGCAAAGAGTGAGAGTTTGATCTCTTCTGCCCCCATTAAGATTCCCTTGATTCCCCTTTCTTGTATGATTGCTCTGGCAAGGACTTCCAGCACTATGGTGAATAGAAGTGAAGATAGTGGGCATCCTTGTCTGGTTCCAGTTCTAAGCGTGAATGCTTTCAATTTTTCCCCGTTTGGTATGATGTTGGCTATGGGTTTACTCTATATGGTCTTAATAATTTTAAGGTATGTCCCATCTATGCCTGTTTTGTTAAGAGATTTTATCATAAAAGTATGTTGGATTGTCTCAAATGCTTTTTCTGCATCTATCATATGGTCTTTGTTCTTGCTTTTATTTATGTGGTGAATTGCATTTACAGATTTGTGTATGTTGAACCAGCCTTCCATCTCTGGGATCAAGCCCAGCTGGTCATGATAAATTATTTTTTTGATGTGCTATTGGATTCGATTTGCTAAGATTTTGTTGAGGATTTTTGCATCTATATTTATGAGGGATATTGGTCTGTAGTTTTCTTTTTCTGTTGTTGTGTCCTTTCATGGCTTTGGTATCAAGGTGATATTGGCTTTGTAGAATGAGTTGGGGAGGATACCATCCTTCTCAATGTTGTGGAATAATTTCTGCAGTATAGGTATGAGTTCTTCTTTGTGTGTTTGGTAAAATTTGGGTGTGAAACCATCTGGTCCAGGACTTTTTCCTGTTGGAAAGTTTTTAATTGCTGCTCCAATTTCTGTGCTTGACATTGATCTGTCATGAATTCTATTTCCTCCTGATTGAGCTTAGAGAGGTTGTGTGTTTCCAAGAATTTGTCCATTTCCTCCACATTTTGTAGTTTTTAGGCATATAGATTTTTACAGTATTCAAAGATAATGTTTTGTATTTCCGTGATGTTTGTGGTGACCTCTCCTTTTCCATTTCTGATTGAGTTTATTAGAGTTCTTTCCTTTCTGATTCTTGTCAATCTAGCACGAGGGCTGTAAATTTTATCTTTTTGAAAAACCAAGTTTTGGTTTTATTGATCTTCTGTATAGTTCTTTTGTTTTCAATTTCATTTAGTTCTATTCTGATCTTAGTTATTTCTTTTTTTCTGCTAGGTATAGAATTAATTTGCTCTTCCTTTTCCAGTTCCTTGAGATGGCTTATTACTTTGTTGATTTGTGAACTTTCTGTCTTTTGGATGTGCACATTTAATGCTATTAGTTTTCCTCTCAGGAATGCTTCTGCTGTATCCCATAGATTTTGATAACTTGTGTCCCCATTATGATTTAGTTCAAAGAATCTTTTGATGTGCATCTGGATCTCCTCCTTGACCCAATAGTCATTCAGCAATAGATTGTTTAATTTCCATGATTTTATGAAGTGGTGAGTGTTTCTATTGGAATTTATCTCTAATTTTCTACTACTGTGGTCTGAGAATATATATGGTATAATTTCTTTTTTTAAAAAAAAATTGTTAAGGTCTGATTTGTGGCCTAGAATATGATTGATTTTGGAGAAAGTTCCATGAATGATGAGAAGAATGTATATTCAGCTTTATTTGGGTGGAATGTTCTGTAGATGTCTGTTAGACCCATTTGTTCTAGAGCTCTGTTTAAGTCCATTGTTTCTTTGCTTATTTCTGCTTGGAGAATCTGTCCAGTTCAGTCAGTGGGATGTTGAAATCCCCAGCTACTATGGCATTTCTATTTATCATGCTATTTAGATCAATCAGAGTTTGCTTTATGTATCTGGGTGCGCCTGTGTTGGATGCATAAATATTAAGAATTGTTATGTCTTCTCATTGGATTTTTCCTTTCATCATCGTATAGTGACCATCTTTGTCTTTCTTTACTTTTGCTATTTTAAAGTTTATGTTATCTGAAATAAGAATGGCTACCTCTGCTTTCTTTTGGCTTTCATTTGCCTGGAAGTTTGTTTTCCAACCCTTGACCTTGAGTCTGAAAGTGTCTTTGTGGGTTAGATGTGGGAGACAGCAGATACTTGGCTTATGAATTTTTATCCACTCAGCCAGTCTATGTCTCTTCAGAGGACAATTCAAGCCATTCACATTTATTGTGAGGATTGATATTTGGGGTAGATTTATGTTCATACTACTGGATAAATTCTTACCATTTTGTTTTACCTCTCAAGCCATTGTGGAATATGGGTTTTGGACTTTAACTCTTGAGTGATTTTTTGGTGGGTGTCTATTGTGCTGTTCAGTTTATTATGCAGGTCTGAGTACTTCCTGCAGGGCAGATCTGGTCTTCACAAATTCCATCAGTGATTGCTTGTCTGGGAAAGTCTTTATTTCTCCCTCATAGATGAAGCTTAGTTTTGTCAGGTAAAGAATTCTAGGCATATTTTCCTCCAGTATTCCAAGAAATAGATTTTCTAGCCCTCGTATATTTTCTTCTTCTCTCTCTGGGATGTCTATAATTCTTACATTTGGTTTCTTTACATAATCCCACATTTCTTGTATGTTTTTGTTCTTGTCGCTTGCTTCTGTGTTCTTTTTCTTCCTTTTGTTTGTTTAGCACATTGGCATTACATTCAAGCTCTGAGATTCTTTCTTCTGTGTGATCTGTTCTACTCTTAAGGTTTTCCACTGTGTTTTATAGTTCCTTAAATGCTTCTTTCATTTCCAGTATTTCTGTTTGATTCTTTCACAATATTTCAATTTCTTTAGAGAATTTTTCATTCATTTCCTGTATTGTTCTTGTGGCTTCTTTGTGTTGGGTTTCTATTTTCTCTTCAATTCTATTGAGTTTTCTTACAATCTATATTTGGAATTCTTCCTCCATAGTTTTAATCATTTTGTTTAAATTGGTCTTTGTTATTGAGGGTCTAATGATTTATTTGGGGGATGACTTTTCTTTCTCATCTTTCATATATCGTATGTTCTTTCACTGATTCTTTCTCTTCAGGCTACTTGGTTGAGAACAGGGGGTGCCAGGACTAGTTCATGGCCCTATATCCAAGTCCCCAAAGGGACATTCCTTGACAGTGCTAAGAAGAGGTGCATTGTTCCTGTATTGCCTTAGAGGTACTTCAGCAAGTTGGGTTACCTCTGACCTGTTGTCTTCACCTCATGCCAATGGAGATTAGTGAGTTTGGTCCCCCAGCTTAAGCTCTCAGTTGGTGGATCACACTTGTGTGTATGACTTCACTGCCCTCTAATAGCTTGAGATGGAAGGTACTGTCTTAAGCTATGCAGTTACCCTCTCTATTGTTGATTGTAGTTTGCATGGAGGAGCCAGTTATCATTATAATCTGATGCCTCTGTGTTGGGCTCTGGTTCCCTGGTTGGGGTAGACAAATGCCCCAATCTTTGGGAAGGGTCTTGTCCCTCCTGAGGGTTACTTGGAATCTGTTCCTCCTTAAGGTGGGGGTAAGGATAAGATAGATTGCAACTGGTGCCTGCAAGCCTGAGTGTGTGTGCTTCTATAGTTGCTTGATTTGCTGCTAGGAGGAGCTGCTAATATGTCTTTCCAGACTCTTTCACCACACTTGAGAGGCCGCTCCTGATGGGAGGGGTCAATTGATGCAATTGCTGAGGTCTCTGGCCAGGATTTTCCTTCCCTATTCACAAACCCCAAAGCTAGCAGCTGCCTTGATGGACACAGAGAGCAAGCCCTAGAGTTATATTCTTATTGATGACCTAAGCCAGTCCAGTGGGCTGAATCAATAGGTTTCCCACTATTGCTCAGCACCAAGGCCCTGCAGATTCAGGGCCTTGCAGATTCACCCCAGCCCATCACACAGAGGAAGTGGCTTTTCTTGCTTCTCCCCACCTCTAAGGCTGGAGCCCGCCATTCCCTGTGTTGAAGTTGCTGAGCTGGGGAGGGGTGTTGCCCAAGACCGCCCTGTGCCCCAGAGTATGGGGATCCCACAGATGGTGCCTCCTACCCCTGGAGCACTAGTATTGGAGAGATGTGCTCAAGCTTTGCCCTCTGACACCAGCCAGGCTAGCTGAATCAACAAATCTTGGACTATTTTTTAGCACCAAAATCCCACAGATTCACACCAGCCGCACACAGAAAGTGGGTTTTCTTGCTTCTACTCAGCTTCAAGGGCAGAGCCCACTGTGCCTGGCATGGAAGTCCCTGGTCTGGAGGAGGGGTGCTGCCCCAAACTGCAGTATACTTCAGCATCTCTGGGCTGTGGCCCCCCAAAATGGTGGCTGCCCACCCACAGAGAGCTAACACTGGGGGTCACTACTCAAGGATTGGCAGATGCCAGTTCGGCAGGCTGAATCAACAGGCTGCCAGCTGCCCTGACTGCATCACTGTCCTACTGCCTCACATCTGTCTAGTAGAGGCCATCTACTAGAATCTTTGGCAGTTTCCAGGGGCAGAGGCCCCTTTCCAGCATTCACCTCCTTTGTTCTGGTCCCACTGACCACCAGAGGCGAGATGCCTGTCTCCAAACTTCCTCACATGGTCACGGGAAGTGTCCACTCAGACCAACCTCTCCCCCGCCCAGTGCTGTCCTAGCACAGAGCACCAGGGAGTTCAGAATGTTTCCTGCTATTGTCCCTTCTCCACAGAGTCTGTCATCCTGTGCCACAACTTTGCACTGACTTCAGGCATGTCCTTATCTGAGTGGGTGTTGAGGTCAGTGGGGGATCTGGGCGTCCACTTGTGGGTCAGATCACACTGCACTCGCTGTCTGGATAAGCGCTACCGTCCCATGCTCTATTCCCTACTGTATATCTCACACGCTCCAGTCTTTGCAATCATATCTCCCATTCACCTGTTTTTTCCCCCCTCTGCTTGTCCCAGACTGCTTCTCTGCAGATTCACAATGCCATTCTTGGGGGAGAGCAATCCACTCGTGTGTAGCCATCCAGGTTCTTCACCTCCTTCTCTGGAAGCAGAGAGCCAGGAGGTCACTGCTAACCCACCATTTTCCTACCCAAAGTCCTGTTTTTATACTTTTGAATGACTTTTGAGAATAATCATTACTATTCCATGTCTGGATTGTAATTATTACTACAGAAGTTGATTGTAAATCCATATTGTGCCATGTTTAGATTGGTTGGGTTCTACCAGCCATTGGTACTATCACAGTTCCTCCACCTTCCATGTAGAATAGCAGTCCCCAACCTTTTTGGCTCCAGGGACTGGTTTCATGGAAGACTATTTCTTCACAGGCAGGTAGGGAGGATGACTCAAGCACATTACATTTATTGTGCACTTTATTTCTATTATTATTACATTGTAACATATAATAAAATAATGATACAACTCACCATAATGCAGAATCAGTGGGAGCCCTGAAGTTGTTTTCCTGTAATTAATGCTGCTGATCTGACAGGAGGTAGATTTCAGGCAGTGATGTGAGTGATGGAGAGCTATTGTAAATACAGATGAAGCTTCGCTTCTTCACCCACCACTCACCTCCTGCTGTGTGATCAAGTTTCTAACAGGCCACAGACTGGTACCAGCCTGGGGGTTGGGGATCGCAGACATATAAGACTGGCTATATTTTAAAAACTGGGCATGAAAGGGAAAAGTTTCATAGTTTCTTATTTACAAGGAACTTCTCTGACCTAAATCCGCACCTCTTCATTCTTCTCTCCCTGGCTGCATCCACCTGGCCTCTCTACCCTCTCTTCAGGGGACTGGACTCCCCTTCAGTCCCTCATCTACGTTGTGGCAAAAACATAGAAAAAAGGTTTAGGGTTTTTATAAAAGGTATGGAAATTTCAGAAAATGTCCCTGGCTTCACAATATTTTTCCCTTTTGTTCACTAAGTCAACAATTTCAACCCCAATCCATCTTCAAATTCTCCCTCTCTCCAAATGCATTTTTGTTTCCTTATTATTTTTCCTTATATGTTTTAATTTGAGAAAGATTTCTTTCTATCAGGATCTAACCCAAACCTCAGAAGACACAGAAAGCTCAGGTAAGGAAACTTGTATGGAGCAGGGGTCTTCCTCATCTATAGATTTCACCACCACTGGGGTAAATATGGGGTGGCATTGATTTCTTCATAGGTGTGAAGCATCTATATAGAGAAGCAGCTGTGGCCCCAGAGAGCCAATTTGGATCGAATGCTGACCCCACTACTGTCCTTCATGGCTCCAGCTTTTCACAAAAGAATGTGTGAAATTTCACAAATTTAGACCCAGGATGGCAAACCTTGAGAGCCTCTTTCTTCTCCGTATCTATGGACAGAACAGAGGGTAGGAAGGGAGCTGACATGGTTTCCAAATGCCCATACTAAACAGTGTCCACCTTTTGTGTTTCATAATAAAAGAAGAAGAACAAGTGGTAAGAGAAGAAAGGGGTTTAAAAAGAAAGAATGAAGACAGAAATAATATTAAATATCCTTATAAATATCTCAGACCAAATACAATAGTTACAGATAATACTTATAAAAACTTTGTAAACTTAGGAACACACACACACACACACACAAAACACACACCTACATGTACTATATAATACAAATAAATGTTAATTTATTTTGTTGGGGGGTGGTGAGTGGGTCCTGATAAGAAATATGGAAGGATGATCAATTGTAGGTTTCCATTTTTCAAAAGTCATCCAGTATTCCAGAGATGCCACAAGATAGCATTTCTGAATCCAAACAGAAAAAAAGACTATAAAAGGGTCATTTTTCTCATCGAGAACTTTTCATCCTTACCTGCTTTTCAAAATTTACAAATATCCCTGCAAACGCATTTACCTTAAAACCTAACCTGCCAATATCTTCATTATCAGATAGTTGCTAAACAAAATATGCCTATAAAAATAGTAATGGTTTATAAAGTAGATAAGATAGGAGGGAAGATATGCTAGAAAGAAGGACCTTGCTCCCTTCAGAATTTAATATTGAACCAGCCCTAATCAAACTTCATAGTCAACTCTTCAGCCATCGTAGCCACAGGGGAATTAGTTTTGCTTATTCTGTTGCTGCAGAGCACTGGTGTATCTTGTTTAGGATCAGTGACTCATCTGTTGTTCTGGCACTTATGATGAAAGTGTAAAGGGCATTGCAAATCAGCAAATATGTAAAATAGAAGAAAATATTCCAACCCAACTTCCCTTTTCTGCTTCGAGTGGCTTCTCTTCGTCCACTGGTAATGTCTTACTTGTCTCAAAGTCCACTCTGCAACAAGAGTATCTACCCAGATTGAAAATGAGAAAAACCTCAAAATGATAACCTATGATAGTAAGGCCTGGGTTTAGCTCAAGTCTTGACTCTGAGACTTATACACTGTGTCAATGTGGGCAAGTTGCTTCACTTTGGTATGTTAGTTTCCTTTTTTTGTTGGAGTGGGAGAGGAGAGAAGGGATGGGGATAAAAATAGCTGATACATTTTATATCAGTCTTCTTCTCATGCAACAAATATTTACTTAGTCCCACCATGTGCTGTACATTTGGGACACAGTGGTGAATAAGACACAGAATTGGCCCTCACAGAGCTTACAGTCTGACGAAAACATGTAAGTGCCTGCTATGTATGTGTCATGTTTTTGCCAGGGAATTTCAAATACATACCATCATGATCCATCCTCACAACAGGAGTGTTATCACTCAAGAGTCCTACACACTCATAACCTCCACTCCAAATGGTCTGTGGTTGAGTAGTTGTTCTTTCAGTAAACATTTATTGAGGACATACTATGTGCCAGGCATTGTGCTAGACACTGGCTATTTTGTGGGAAACCTTGTTGGTGGATCAGCTGGACTTCATCTGATTAATATGGTTATTTCCTGAGCCCATGCAAACGGCACTTGGAGTGTCTCAGAGTGGGGTCTCTTGTACAGTGAAAATCACCTTATTCAGCTATTCATATTCAGTCTCTATTTTCTGGATTCATTGAAAAGGTAAGTGAAACACATATTCCTAAATAGCTTAAGTGAAGGCAACAAATGTTCATCATGCACTTCCCATGTGTTAGGCTCTGGTCCTCTTGTGCATTTTCTCACTTAATCTTCACGACACGGATGAGAGGTAGGAATTATCTCCAGCTGACATGAGAGGAAACAGGTTCAGATGAGGTCAAACACAAAGGACACTTAACAAGTGTATTTTCAAGGTTACAGTCTGAACTGCTGTAATAAAAAGATCACAAAAGAGAGTGACTTAATTAATGCTTGTTTCTCTCTCTCTTAACAGGCCTGTGTGAGCATTTCAAGCATTTCAAGCTGTTGGTTCCACAAGGTCATTGTGGAACTCAGATTCCCATCATCTTGCCACTTCCATCTCCTGCACGGCCAAAGCTAAATCACTACCACATCCAAGTTCCAGCTTATGGGGAAGAGGAAAGACAGTATTCAAGGCAAGTAGCTTTGTCCTAAAGGAGATGCCTAGGCATCGTGGAACTCCATTCTACTCACATCCAACTAACTTGAACTTAGTCTCGTGGCCACATCTAGCTACAACAGAGGCTAGAAATGTAGCCTATGATGGGGCAGCCGTGTGCTCAGCGAAAACTGAGGATATTCTATTAATTAATAAACATATGGTAACAATGAACACTAGAGTAGTTAGGAGCCTCTGGCACAGATAATAAGTGATGAAGCAGGAATTCAAACTCTGATGTGCCTGAATCTAGTTCCATGTCACTGCCCCTTAGACACGAGAACTATAGAACTCTAGCTGTCTATCCATTTGCCTGCAGTGCAAAATAATAAATAAATAAATGTAATGAAATAATAAATAAAATTGTTTAGGAGAAAGCAGCTGGAATCATATATCAACTTCTTGGAAATGTGGGAGTATTTTTTTTTAAACTTTTCTTCTTATAGATGCCAATTTTTTCCCCCACATTACTTGGAAACATGTCAAACCTCTGGAACCTTGGGCTTGTGACTCACTGACTCATGTGAACTGTCGAATGAGCTACAGAAGAAAGAGAGGAAAATACAGCCACTTCAAAAAAGAAGAGAAAACCTGCCATCTCCTTGCCAAATCTGTAACACGAGATACTTTAATGGTAGTACAGTGCAGCAAACTACAGGTTTGGTGAAAGTTGGCTGATGCAGGAAGAGTTAGTCAGAAGACTGAGCAAAATGTGTTCTTTTAAAAGTTTATTTTCCTTTATTACCCCTACCAACAGAGACCCTTGAAACTATATTCTAGACTGAAAATAAAATAAATCATGTTTTAATAGTCTTGGCAAAGAAAGTGATTAACTACTTTTTTAAAAAGGGAGAAAAACTCTAGTTGAGAGGAAAACAAAAAAAATGTGCATTTGTCCATTTTAAAATACAGTTTGTATAATGTGACAAGCTTTGCTTGTTCTTATTTATGTTTTCATCTTTATAAGCAAATTAACTTCTCACATAGAGTGAATAGTGAGTAACAAAAGACTTGGGTTCCTTTACAGCTGGCCTTCTCATTATAAAACATACATTTTTTTCTTTCCCTCTGCACCCAATCACTAAAGCATAGTTGTCTGGATCACAGTCTACACAAACCTTTTTCTGTTCTTTCACTTTTTCTTAGTCTCTGAAATCTTGTCTCTTTGATCCTTGCTCCAATCATTCCAAAATGCTTTCTAAATGATTGCTAAAGATCTAATTGCCAAATTCAACACTTGTATCATCCTAGCACTCTTTGTAGCTTTTGATTCTACTGACCACTCCTTTCCTTTCTGAAACTCTCATTTCTTTATTCATATCTGAACTTTAAAAACCCTCTATTCCAGGGGTCCTCAAACTTTTTAAACAGAGGGCCAGTTCACTGTCCCTCAGACCATTGGAGAGTACGCACTTGGGCCCGGGACAAGTCAGCTGCCAAGCAGGACGGGCAGCTGTGGCAAAAACACCCGGAGGGCCAGATAAATGTGCTAGGTGGCCTGCATATGGCCCACGGGCCTTTTCTCTCCTCCAGCAGCTGATTTCCATTAGGGCTCTTCTCTCACATTGCTTCAACCTGCACCTCTATGTACATTCACACAGATCTGCCTCTCTGGATTCCTCCGTCTCATGAGATGCAACCTTGATTTCTAAGGCTTTTCTAATTTAGCATTTCTACTTGGATGACCCTACAAAAAGCGACAAATGTGGCAAAGAACACATTATCTTTTCTCCAAAGCCAGTTCCCTCTCCTAACCTCCCTAGTTCCATCCATCACCACACTATCCTGTCTTGTAACTTTGAAAAATTAATCTTGATTGCTAGAACCATCACTGGTTTCTTCTTTTTCCTAAAGAATTTACTTTCTTTTCCTAATCCCCACATCAAAGGAGTCACTATATACTGAACTCTGCCTTCATGATGTCTCTCACATGATATTGTTTCTCATCCTTTCCTTCTCATCTTCTCTCACTATGGTTTAGGACTTAGTCTAATCCTTAGACTGTGGGAAGAATGGACTTGCTAACTTATCTCCTACCTCAGATCTTTCTCCCTCTTCTGCACTGTATTTCTACCTAAAACCACTCTGCACTCTGCTTCCACATGAATCTTAAAACACCACATTCATTCTATCAATCCCCCATCAAGAAATCTCTAATAGCTCCCTGATGACTAAAGTTCTAATACCTTACTCTACTTTTCATTTCAGTCTATGCCAGATGACATGCTTCTTACTACTGGGTGAACATACTTTCTTATCTCATCCCCAAGCCATCTGCTTATTTCCATATCCACAGCTAACACCATAGCTTAAGCAACCACCACCTGTTAACCTGGAATATCACCATTACCTTCTAACTGGACTCTGGTTCCATTTTCATCTTACTACAATTCATTATCCACAACCAGAGTGGTTTTTTAAAAAGTAAGTGGCTTCTGTGATAGCTGGCCTCCAGTGAACCATGTCTCTCAGTATTCACATAATTCACTGCCCTCATTGAATGTGAGTGCCCTTTAATTCACTTGAACTAATAGAATGCAGCAGAAATCATACTCTGCCAAGGTGCTAGAAAGGCGATAGAGCACTATCTAATTTAGTTGAGCCCTCAAATAACTGCAGTCCAGCCTAACATCACACAAACCAGAAGAACCACCCAGCTTATCCCAGTCAACTCACAGAATTGTGAGAGATAATAAAATGGTTATTATTTTTAAAATTCTAAGTTCTAATATGTTTTGTTATGCTGAAACACTTAAAATTAAACCCAGATCCTCCTTACAGTAGCCTACAAGGTCCTGCATGATCTGACTCCTGCCTACTTCTTGGATTTCTATTCTTTTTCTTCCTCTATGTCCTGCCATATGGCTTGTGCCCATTCCTTGGACATGTCTTTTGTGTGGAACGCTGTTAAACTTCCCAGAAAGTCTTCCTGGACAGCCCTTCAGAAGCTGTTCTCTTGTTGTCCTCCTCTCCACCTCCTCCCTCTCTATCATGCCATTTTACCTGCTTCAAAGCAATATCATTCTATGAAAAAAAATCTCATATGTGTACTCATTTATTTCCTATCTCTCCTTTCCACTCCTTCTAGAACATAAGCCTCAAGAGAGCAGGCACCTTGTCTATCTAGTCGGCCAGATGAACATGTACTATGAAGCTAAGGATGCTTATGTTCGGGGCCCCTCACTTGCATACATCTCTTCCAAAGCCCCATATTTAATTTTGTATTTGTAATTTTATATTCTTTTTCTTAAAGAAGGCTCCTCAAATTATTTAAACTTCAGGCCCCTGTCAAAGATAAACAACAGCCAGACATTAAAGTGGTACAACAGATTTTATTCATTAACTTCTGACAGCAGGGGAAAGAGCTGAGCCCCATTCTGACTTCTGCCGAGGTGATTTGGCTTTTTAAAGGGAGCATGAGGGAGAATGGCAAGGGCTTGAGCAGAGTTAGGCAAGGAAAAAAATTACAAAAAGCTTCAAGGGGGAATTGGTCCATGTGAAATCCATCTTTGTTTGCTAACTGGCATTTATCAATGTTAAGCTCCTACTCCCAGAGAGACTGGGAGACAGTCCCTATCACTTAGTTTCATCTTTGAACACTACTTTCATCCTGTCACTTCCCTATTCCAGAAATCTTCAACGACTCCCACATGAATGGAGAATACAGTTCAAATCTCTTAGCCTGACATTCAAGGTTGGCTACAACCTGCCTTTTCATCCATATCTCCTACTTCTCATATTCATAAACACCTAGCACAGCCAGATAGGTCTATTTACTGCTCCATAAACATTCCTTGCTCATTCTGTCTGCCCGCTCCTTCATATTAGCTATTTACATCACCTGGAAATCAACTTTCCTCCAGTCTCACCTAACCATGAACCTTATCCCTGCTTCAAGGCCCTTCTCCATGAAGCCTTTCCAGACTTGAGCAGACCCAGTCTTCTTCCCCTCTTCTGAACTCTGGCCAGGCGGGCCATTCATTTAGAACTGCCTTCCATGACTAGTCCCTTCTCTTGTCTCTGAGCCCTGCCTGCCAAGCTGGATTATACAAGCACTTTATCCAGGCTCCATATCCTCACTGGAGCCATTCCTAGCTTAGAGGCCCCAGTGGAGATGGAAGAGATCCCAGAGAGGCCAGTTGGGCTACATATTTGGAACCTAATGAGAAGAAATAAATGAATTTTACAGCTTCTTTGAAACCAAGTAACATCACCAGAAATGTGAACAGAAAATAAAGTCATATAAGAATGGCAATATAATGATTTAATGTAAGTTCCTAAATCACAAATTCTTCAAGGGCAGCTCTATAATAGTTTCTGAAGTCCCTGGTATAGGGCTATTTACTACAAGTCTGCAGCCCCGAAGATATTACAGTGTAGTGGTGGTGACATTGATGGCAATATGAAGCAAGCTCTAGTCTTTTAAGATGGATGAGATATTGGTACTGTTTGATGGAGTCCTGCATGAGCAGAATTTATTCTGTTACTGTTTTCTATGTTAGCAACACCAAAAGAAGGAAAGTTTTTCCCCCAAATGGAAGTATAATTTATATTTCATTTTTAAAAAAAGGTTACATTTTCCCTAAGGCATAATGGAAGAGTCTCCTTCAAACAATATACTTCTAGAAAAGAAAGTACTGTTAGGAAACAGGGAAGAGCATTTGTTTCCTGCTAGCATCAGGCTTCGTGTCTTCTTTTGTGTGTGTTTCAGTGATACGCAAAACGACAGTCCTTTAGTAGAAGTTAAAATTATAGCCCTAAAAAATCTACTCAACACAGTATTTTATTTCAGTTTAGACTCATTTCCAATAGTACTTAATCTTTTCCAGGCTTGTTATTTCTTTCTCTTATAGTTTCCACTGTGAAATGATATTTTTAGTCTCTTTTGCCCTCTATTGAAATGCCCTGGTAATAACAGTAACTAGCAAAATGCTAGTTCTCTAGCTTGTAGGAGAAGACATAAATATTTGATCTCAGATCAGTGATGTGTGTAATTGTTGCTATAGAGAAAATCTTTGACTGCTGCCCAAATCTGGAGGCCTATTAAAATTTAATTTCTGGGTCTTCTCCATATATATAAAACTCAGAGCCTTTCATAGTACGTAAATTAACAATTCCCTGTTCCTATGGCAAACTTTCCTCCCCATCTCCATGGGGATGGAGCAGGAAGAAATGGATGTTATCCACAGGAATAAGATATAGATAGATATTAGAGAGCAATTCTTTCAATGAATGCCAAAAAATTCAGGAGAAAAATATCAGGGAAAATTGAGAATTGTCTTCTCCAGAAGTCATTAAAAATAGAATAGACTCATTTGTCTGCATATCTTTTGTCTACTTACATTGCCAGTTTCTGAAAAATTATAGGAAAGCAAAATAGGAAAAAAATAGACATGAAAGCAATTAATACATTAGATTGCCTTTATAAACATTTTTAAAACTGAGTTGATATTAAAAATCTAGAAAACTACAGTTTCATAGCAAGTAAATACTATTCATATATTGTATTTACAGAATTCCATTCATAAAAAGAAAACTTAAAGCCAATATTATTAGGGCAACAATGGCAGAAGTATAATATATAAAGTTTTTCCTTCTAATATGTACATCACAGGTTGTAAGTGGGATTTGCCTACTGGCTCACTCATCTCATTATATCCGGATGAATGAAGTACTAAAGAAGTAGATAATCCTGAAGCTTAATTTTATACATTAGTTTCAATGTCTCTAAGCTGTACTCAAAGCTGTTATGGTAACATAATTGACTGATCTATCTTGTACCTCTCCTAGTTTCCCTCCTTTTCTCCTGATAGGGTGAGACATGAGTCCTAAAGGTATAAAAAGTTTAACAGAGCAAAAATGTAGGTAACCCAAGAGGGCTAGCTATATGTATCTTGTCTCAGATAATTCAAGACTGACCAAAAGGTAAATGTAAAGACAATCTAGTGAGATTTACACAAATCTAAGGGACCAAAATTATTTTGCTGGCATGCATCATGCAACTAATTCCCCTATTGGGATTTAAGGTTAGAGAGGGTGAAAGTATGAGTTAAGAAACGCTGGAGTCAAACAATCCAAAAGTCAAATACTGGTTATGCCACTTAATTGCTGTGAGATCTTAAGCAAGATTTTTAACTTTCTAGGGCTCAATTTCCTCATCTACATAATGAAAAAAATAAAACTTCACAGAGTTGTTCTAAAGATTAAATGAGACGTTATCTGTAAAATATTAGGGAAGGACTTGGCCAGAATAGACTTTGATTAATATTAGTCATTATTAGCATCATCACAATGATTATAATTCTCAACATTTTTTATTTTTTTCACATTAATAATACAGATAATAGTAAAAGCCTCACAAAGGAAAATTTCCCTAGGCCTTTTCCAGGAAAGAAAGCAAAGAGAAGCAGTGTGACTTCTATGTATGTTCCCACCCTGGGCTGCCATTGTGCTACCTCCCAACTCAATATTGTGTTTTGGGCTGTGACGCAGGACAGGAAAAGACCCACGATATTCCTTGGCATCACCCATGAGACACCATTGTGATCTACTGTATACTTCTAAGCAGAGTCGAAAGCTATTTAGGTAATTGATCAGCCAGTGACCATGGAAGTCTTGAGCTGATAGTTCAGTAGTTCTTTGTTTCAGATAATGCATAGTCCTGGTTTGGGCCAAGAATGAGAATGCAGGACTTATCTGACTTTACAACTTTTTCACATACAAAACTGCTACACAACCCTCAGCCCCAAAAGTCATATAGGATGAGATTTGTCAACACATGCATATAATTCTGAAGTAACAAGTAGCAATTTGTTACAAATATAGGAACTTGCAAATTGGATATAAAAATTTCTTTTTGTTTTTTATTTTATTTTTGCCAAAATCTTTGAAAAGCCCACTATCAGTATTTTTGAATATTAATACATGTCATATTAAACCATTTAAAGAGGAAAAAAAAGGTATACCATGAAAATAAATTCTTCTACCACCCCAACACTGGTACTCCAGTTTACTTTCTCAAAAATAAATATTGTTACCTTTTTATTATTATTATGTTAAACATAATCTTTTAATCAGGATACCTTCTTCTGAAACTTTCTTCATGTTATACTGAGAAGGGGTCTAAATATCAGAAGAGTCCTCATCAAATTCAAAAACTATTGCTTGGTCACTTGAGAAACTCTAAGAAGGCAAAGTGAAACACTTTGTGCCAAAAGTCTTTAAAGGATGCTTCGAACAGTTCCACTATCATACAATTACCCTGAGAAAAGCACTTATTCTCTCTGGACATAGACCTGGACTTTGAAAATGGATTTGGGACCAGTACTATTTCATCACCTTAATTTGGATCTTAAGTATTTATCATGGTTTACATGCATAGCTCTGAATGCAGTTAACTCTTTAGGCACATATGATTGGAGGATAATTACAGACAGAGAAGTATTATGTTTTTGTATATCTTGTTATTTCCCAGTTAAATATGAATGGCAACAGTTAGTGTAAGTCTTGAATTGTTCCACATTAGTGGAACAATGGTTCCATATTAGTGGAACAATGCAAAATGGGCTCTTCTTGTGTAATAACTTTTTGAGCAATCAGAAATCTAGTAAGATGTTTTGGCCAATATCCTCCAATTACCTGCTACACGGCATGCTTAGTTAGTGGCATTATCTTTTCAGTCTGACCTTCGAGGTGATTAGAAACTGATGGTAAAAAGACAAGATCTGTTTCCTGCTCACAAACACCTTTAAATCACCTTAGGTAAAAGCAAATAAGTGGTCAGAAATTATAGCAGATGGGAAATTGTAAGTTGCCAGTAACCAGCTTGAAGTTACAATTACTTTACCAACAGGTTTCATACTCTTTTGCTATTGTGTTACTGTTTAATATCCTTTTGTTTCGACCTGAAGAATTATTTAAAACATTTCTTGTAAGGAAGATCTAGGGTGATAAATTCCCTCGGCTTTATGTCACCTTCATTTATGAAGGAGAATTTTTCTAGATGTCTTATTCTTGGTTGGCAGGGTTTTTTTTTTTTTTCCAGCACTTTAGAATACATCATCCCATCCCCTTTTGGCTTATAAGATTTCTGCTGAAAAATCTGCTGATAATCTAATGGAGGATCCCTTGTATGTGACAATTTAATTCTATCTTGCTGCTTTCAAATTACCTTTTGTCTTTGAATTTTGACAATTTGGTTGTCATGCATTTCAATGTGGGTTTCTTTAGGTTCATATTTGGTATCCTTTGGGTTTCTTGGATCTGGATGTCCATTTCTTTCTCCAGATTTGAGAAGTTTTCCATCATTATTTCTTTGAATAAGCTTTCTTGTTCTTCCTCTCACTTTTCTTACTTTGAAACTCTCATAATACATAGTTGGTTTGCTTGTTGGTGACCCATAATTTCCTTATGCTTACTTCACTCCTTTTTGCTCTTTTTTATTTTTCCAACTCACAGAATTATTTCCAGTGGCCTGTTTTTGACTTCACTGATGCTTTCTTCTGCTTGATCTAGTCTGCTACTGAACCCCTCTCATGAATTTTTAAGTTCAGTTATTCTGTTCTTGGGCTTCATTTCTGATGGATTTCTGTTTGGTATTTTTTAATATTTTTTGTGTCTGTTGAAATTCTCACTTTATTCATGCATTGTTCTCTTGACCTCAGTGAGAATCTTTATAAGAGTTATTTTTAATTTTCTATCAGGTAAATCATATGACTCTGGTTAATTATGATCATTTGCTAAAGGTTTATTTTGTTCTTTTATTGGAACATCTTTGCCTGACACTTCATTTTCCTTGATCCTCTGTGTTGTGTCTATACATTAGACAAAGTAGGTACCTCTCTCAGTCTTCATTAACTGGCCTTGTACAGGAAAAGACCCTCACCAATCAGCATGATCTGAGATTCTGGGGTCCTCTATAAATGCCTTTCTTCCACAGGGAGAAGCAGGCAGCCATGATTTTTGTCTGTCTGCTCTGTGCTGAGCCAAGGGTGGGGGAAAGCTATGGCATATCCCAGTCCAAGCCACTTTCTCCCCCAAGTAACTAGATTGTCCTGGGTCCTTTAGAGCTCCAGGACTGGTGAGACAGATGCTAGTTCTTTGGGCAGCCCTGGAGTAGTTGGGGTACTGGACACATATATCAACTTGTTCTCTCCCAAAGGGGAGGCTGAGAGCTGGGATTTTCATCTGCTTGCTCTGTGCTGAGCAGAGGAGAGAACCAATGACATCTATCAGCGCCAGCTTCTATGTCCATTTTCCTCTCGGTGGCTAGTCTGTGCCAAACCTGTCAGAGTTCCAAGACCAGCAAAATGTAAGTCAGTTCTTTCTAGAGCCCCTTCAGAAAAGAGTTCTGTGAACCAATTCCTTCCCTTCTCTGAGTGAAGCTGGGAGTTAGAGGATCTCTTCCTGATTATCTGGTGCTGTGCCAGGGACAGCGTCTTCAGCAAGAGGGTGTCTTGAATCTTTCTACTAGTTTCAGTGAGTGCACTTCACATTCTCCTGGGGTGTAGGAGCCTTTCAATTAGTTTCTGATTTCTCACAAAGAAAGTTAGTCCATGAATTGTTGCTGAATCAGTGTGTTTGTGGGTGGGTGGAGGACACAGCCCAAGCTTCCCACTCTTTTACTCATTGACATTCTTACTCTTCTTTCTTTGTGTGTGTGTGTTGGGGTACCAGCCACTGATATGGAATTGCTCTTACCTTTTCGGGGAAAAGATACATTGATATAGATTATCCATAAAGTGGAGCATTAACTCCTCTTTCAGATGCTTTTTATAGATGATACCTATGGGTGAAAAAAGGGTCCCTGAATTTGGAAGAGATTAACCTGAAAGAACAAAGGCATCACTTATTTATATGTACCTAGGGAGATTTGGGAAATTTGAACAAGATGACCAGGGTTGAGCCTCTGAGAGGTAAGGCTGGAAAACTTTAACTGAAAAAGTTAGTATTTCATTAGTTATAATATCTCTGAAGTAAGACTAGTTATAGAAGGAATCAAGAAGGCTGACAATCAAGGAACCTGGAAATATTCAATTCTTTTTCTTTGTCCTAAGAGAAAAATTTATGGAATCTGAAATGAGTATTAATTATCACAAGTATGTTTTCTCAGGAGGTGGAGTAGAATACTCAGTTTTTATGATTTGGACAGCATTTCATTCAGAACTACATTCCTTCCTGGTTCTTATTCCATTTTTCTTTTTATTTCTGTCTTTTAAAAAAATTAGTTAATACCTATTGAACGACTGCTATATGCAAAGCACTATGCTAGGTATCTTGGTCACAATGGGGAACAAAATTAGAACAGTCCCTTGCTATGTGAAGCTTAGATACTATGATAACAGGAAAGGATACATTTTTTTTAGTGCAACTTAATTGAGATTCTGATTTATGCATTAATCTAGGATGACTTTGTTAATGTGAGTCCCCAAGAGGCTGATTATCTAGATACATGGATCAAATTGCACTTCTAAACCTATTAAACTAAGAGTCAAACTATGGTGCCTGGAGACCCAGTGAAAGCACTGTCACCCTTGACATTACTTCTGGTGTTTTGGGAACCTGCAGCCTTCTGATTTCAAGATTGCTCTTTTTTAAGCACCAAAGGAAGCAAGAAAAGCTTTATCTTCCTTTGCTGCATCCCTTTTAATAAAAGGACTTGTTCTGTAAAATTTCAGTCAAAAGGCCACACTCAAGGATCCAGAAGGCCACATGTGACCCCAAGGCCACAGGTTCCCCACCCCTGCATGGCTTTGGAACAAATTCTTATCCTAATTCCTACGTATCACTACACAGATGCCCTCACTGAAAAATAAACATTGATTTTTTTCTTTTGTTTTTAATGGCAATGTCTGCTGACTTGTCCCTAATATTCCTAGTATTGTGCATGTACAACTCAGGAAAAGCAAAGTAGCAGTGAGAGGGTGATAGAAACAGATGGGTATGAGGGGATTTTTCAAATTAGAAAAATTGGCATTAGAAGGCAGTGGCTATAATCCAATAGTTAAAGAAAGTATAATTAAAACCATGATTTCATAGCATCAATCATGCCTTTTGTATTCCAAGTTTCACAAATTCATCCTATTATATTTTTATTATTTTATATACTGAAATTACCAAAAGCATTGATCTAAATCTACCATGTGATTATAAATTTTTTTGGAAGTCATAAACTCCTTCACAAATTATTCATTTACTCAAGATTAAGTATTATATTGGCTAATATATTCTCTAATAAATCCTTTTATCAATTATTTATATAAATGATTTACACATTTAACTACCTTTTTAGCTTGCTGCTTACTTATTAGGTCTTAAGCTCTAAAAAGATGAGATTTTAAAAAATGCTTTAGACAATATATTTTACATGAATTGAATGATTCAAAAACAACTATAAAAGCAGCAAATCCAATAGCATCTACTTAGAATTTCTGAATGAGTTCCATCCATGTGGTTTAAAATTGTCCTCTATTTTTATTTTGCAGATTTTACCCAACACTTCAGAACTACATATTTTCCTTAATTACTCTGACCCTATGATGAGCATAAAAATAAGATAGCACAAACATACCATGATGTACTTGTGCAGAAAACTCACATTGGACTTTGCAAATGCATGCAAAACATGTCCCCAAGGCTTCCTTTTTCTGGTCTCATTTTTTTCAGGGCACAGCTCTGGAAATGATCAATAGATTGTGTCCCTTTGAAGTCTATAGCTCTAGTTGAAAAAGACTTCAACCAGAAGTAGATATTTATTTTCTTTGTGCCCACAGAATATATGCTCATTAATACTAAAAGTTTTATTTTAGTATTGTGACTTATTACAGTAATAATCATACTGTTAAGAAATTGGCATCATGTTTATATTAATGTTTGGCTGGGTTATAATACCACATTGTTATGGAATATGATAAGTCATTACTTAGATTAGATTGGTTAAGGCCAATCTAATCAATTGCAGAGGCAACAGGCAAGTACATTCTTAAAATAGCTAAAATTTAAATGCTTATGATGTGGCAAGCACTAGATCAAATGCATTCTGTGTATTCACTCATGTAATCTGCATGACAACTTGGAAAATATTACTAGATGCTATGATTCTCCCCATTTTAGACAAAGGAGGTGGAGTCAGAGAGATTAAGTAATTTACCAAACTGATATTGCAGTGTCAGCAACTGAACCCAGTCTTTATCATCAAGCTAGGCTAGTGCCTGGTAATTCCACAGAATCACAAATACTGTGATTGTGAACACCAAAGAGAAATCAGGGATCATTTATTTGAGTTCTTTTTAGGTTTTTTTGTTTTGTTTTGTTTTGTTTTTGAGACAGAGTCTCACTCTGTTGCCCAGGCTAGAGTGAGTGCTGTGGCATCAGCTGAGCTCACAGCAACCTTAAACTCCTGGGCTCAAGTGATCCTCCTGCCTCAGCCGCCCCAGTAGCTGGGACTACAGGGACACCCATGCCTGGCTAACTTTTCTATTTATAGCAGAGTCATGGTCTCACTCTTGCTCGGTCTGCTCTTGAATTCCTGACCTCAAACAATTTGCCCCATTAGCCTCCAGAGTGCTAGGATTACAGGTGTGAGCTGCGCCCAGCCTCTTTTAAGATTCATAACCACTGCTTTTCCAGGCCCATGGTTAAAACTAATGTCTCGAAAGACAAAAGGCAAGTGTTTATGCCATACCAAGAGAGGTGAGGGGGCTTTCACTACCAAACTTCAGAAGTTCTGGTCTCGCCAGTAAGACCATGTCTGTGGGAGACGGATGCATCATACCCAGACGCTCTTCAAGAGTGGTCGCCCAGCAACCTGCTGATTATTGTTTTCTTTTCCACGTCAGTCTGCCCAAACGGATAGAATGATCTGATTACGGGAGACTTGAGTACTCTGATCCCTGAAACAGCATGTCTTTTTACAAATTAACAGACTGATATTTATCTACCTATTCTCTGCCCTGTGAATCTATCACATCACACACACCCCTAGCTGCCCTGCATTAGATGTAAGAGGAAAGCTAGAGGGCCCCGTGACCGCCACAACCGCCACTGTACTCAAAGTCCCTCCCTTTTCCCATCCTCTCACTGCGCTTGGACCAAGCCGCTGTGCCTTAGGATGGAGAGTCCCAGGAGTTTCCATCTTCCCTCAAACAAATAGATCCTGGTGGCCTGCCCCTGGGCTCCCAACCCATGTCCTGAAGAACTTCAGGCTCTCCAAGTGGGTCGTAGTTACAAAAAAAAAGCAAAAGCAAAAACAAAACAAAACCCTAAAAATAACAATAACAATAGCAATAGTTACATCTAAATCCTGGAGTAGCTATGATAAAGAACGTTAGCTCAGAGGGTTTAGATGGCAACGAAGGAGACAGCTAGAGCTGAGCAGCACCCCTCCCAATCTCCTGGATTCTCAGCTCTGTGCTGCCTCCTGCTGGTCGACTGTCACAGCCCTACTCCAAAGGCACCACGATGATGTTCTCCCTTCTCCCTTCCCTCAGAAGAAGCAGAAGTATAGATAAACTAACTGATTCATTGAGAGTCAGAAAGAAATTTTCTTGTCCATATTTTAGACTTAGTTTTCAAACTAATTTTTCCAAATATTTTGAGGAAAGACGGCACTATCAAAAATGTTAATGTATTGGTTATGATTGCATTACAAATAAATTTAAAAGGTTCATTTCCATAGTATTTGGTATTCTAAAAGGTGAGAAAAATAAGTATAGTAGCCTCTGAAAAACATTGCTGCATATGCCGCTGGCAAGTTATTTTCAAGGAACACCAGAGAATCTTAGAATTCTTCCTTTCTAGATTATATTTTTTGTAAATTGTATTGACCTTCAAGTCTGTGAGGACACAAATATTGGCAACATAATACTGCCATATGAAAATATAGTTTCTCTTTAAAGTATTTCAAAGGAATGGGCTATACTTGGTATGCATTCTTTTCACTTTCTCCTGACGTGTTCCTAATAATATATGGGCATGCAACTGTCATGTGACAATGTAAGTCAAGAGGAACTGCTACTTTCAATTTGAAGCTTTAGAAGCAAGTGTCAAAAATTTTATATATATTAATACATATATGCACACATACATCTGCATATATAATTATATATTAATCACTGTAATCTACTAAACCATAAACAGCTATATGAGGGGAAGAATGTTCTGGTCAAAGGAATCCCACATAATGTAATTCAAGTTAAAAACCAAGTGTAACCTTAGAAATTGTCTTTCTAAATTCATAAGCTAAGAACAAAGGGTCAGTGTCCTATTTCTTTAGTTTACCCTAAGAGATGGAGGGTTCTGGCCACTTAAAACTTTGCACAATCTAAGTTTCAATCAAATTTCACAAGACACTTGCCACAGCAGTGAATTTGACCCCAAGGGGAAATAGTGATTCTGTAAATGTCAACCCTTGATTGCAATCTACAGTATGATCTTGGAACCAACTGTTCTCCACCATAGGTGCAACAGATGGTATCACTCTCCAGTGCTCACTCAGAGGCTTTTGTTCTGCTCTTTTTACCAGTGGTCAAAAAAGCAACACTTTGGTGAATTGTGATCTCAGAGGGCAGAGGTTTTGGCTCCCATTTCAATGGTCTGGTAGTTCACAGTGGAGAGACCAGGAAATTTTCAGGTCATGGCACTGTCTTTAGATTGTGAGAAGAAAGAACAGACCAAACCTTGGCAGGGTCAATTTGGGATCTATAGAGATATGTGCTGTATTTTGTTTTCTTGGTTTTTTTTTTTTTCCATAAATTCATCTTAGTATGATTTCCTCTGCTTTGGAATTAAAGACATCTATGATATGGGAGAAGAGACATTCCACTTGTTAAGTTATGGTGATGTCTACAGAATGCTCAGGAAAAAATCTACTAAAGGCAGTGATATTAAAAATAGATAATGAAGGGAGTCCAATTTGGAATGCTAGGAAAATCAGACACGTTGTCAAAATCATCTAGGAAAGTAAGTGAATGGGGATTTAAAAATGTAAGAAACGTAAATGTAAGAACTTAGAATGCCTGATCTTAAATCAAAATGGTAATTTAAATTACTTCAAATACATACATTGTTTTGATAATGCCAGAATGTAAGAAATCATCTGTTTTCTTCCTTTATTACATGTGAATTTTAGCAGGAAGGCTTCAAGATGTAAACTACACAAAGAACAACATCTTTCTTACCATAAACAGTGCTATACTCCAGCGGTTTACCAAAGGAACAGGCAGTGCAGCGACATATCATAGAATTTCAGCATAGTTAAAATCCCCCAATGAGTTCACAGGAATCTAATACAACTTGCGTCATGGAAGTCAAATAGCTTTTCCCTAAGTGCTTTCAGTAGAAAGAAAATCACCATCTCAAAAGGCAAGCCATTCTGTTTTCAAATAGCTTGAATCATTAGACTGTTCTTTCTCATTTTAAGGTTGAAATTTATCCCCTGTAACTTCCATCCCTTAGTATATGCTCTAGAACTATAAAAATAAGATTTTTCCTCTTCTATATTAAAGCCCACTAGACATATAAAGTTCACTGTTTTATTCTTCCTCAGTCTCTCCCCTTTCTTGGAAAAATATCCCTATTTCCTCAAAGCATCCGTAACATAATCAATAATATTTCATTCCTCATTTACCCTCTGTGATTGTGCTCAAGTTTGATCTTTTGAAATCTCTAGCACATTCCTATATCTTGAAGCTCTCTTTTCCTCTTTTACCTCTGAGTGTTTCCCCTCTTAGAAACAAGCAAGCAAGCAAGTACTCTTTCTTTCTTACCCTCTAGGGTTCATTTTATTTCTCCTTTAAAGTCAATGTTTTTTAATAAAGTATTTTGTGCTCACTTTTCCTACTTCCTCCATTCCAAAACCACTGCAATCTGGTGTCCATTTTCACAAGCTGCTGAAATTATTTACGGTAATGTCACTGTTGACCCTTAGTAGTGAGTTGGCAAAGGAGCCTGAGAGTGGACCAAGGTATTAGACATGTGTGGTTTCTGGGATCCACCAATTGCAAGTTGTGTGACCTTGACAATCTATTTAATTTATCTCAGTCTTAGTTCTAGAAGCTGCCTCCTGATACATCTGATGATAGTTTATTGGCCAGAACCTACTAATCTGGCCACGCCTGGCTGTACAGGAGAGAGGGAAATGTAGTATGGCTTAGTTAAAAAGTGAAGATATGACTTACTATGGAAGTAGGTCAACTAGCAGTCTGCCACGATCTGCCCTGAGTAACACAATTCAACCATGTGTTATCCATCTTACCATTCCCAGACTACACTCAACTCTCCCTAAGGGAGGTAGGTTAGTTTTCTAGGGATGCCATAATAAACAAATAAAACTATAAGCTGGATGGCTTAAATAACAGAAGTTTATTGTCTAACAGTTCTGGGGGCTAGAAGTCCAAGATCAAGGTGTTGGCAAGGTTGGTTCCTTCCAAGGGCCAGGCCTCTCTCCTTGGCTTATAGATGGCTATCTTTATGGTCACATGGTATTCTCCCACATATTTCTCTCTTTTGTTCAAATTTCCCCCTTTTATAAGGACAACAGTCATATTGGATTAGGGGCCCACCCTACTCCAGTATGACTTCATTTTACCTTAACTAATTACATAGGCTATAACCTTATTTCCAAATAAGGTCACAGTTTGGGATACTTCGAGTTAGAACCACAACAAATGAATTTGGGGGGAGACATAACTCAGCCCACCACAGAAGATAATCACTATTTTCTATGCCAGGCGTCCTCAAACTACAGCCCACGGGCCACATGCTGCTGGCCTAGGACATTTATCCGGCCCGCTGGGTGTTTTTGCAGCCACTGCCTGTCCTGCCTAGCAGCCTACTCATCCCCAGCCCACAGTGCGCACTCTTCAAGGGTCTGAGGGACAGTGAACTGACCCCCTGGTTAAAAAATTTGAGGACCCCTGTTCTATGTAGTTATTGACATTAACCCTGAATCTAGGATCCTGTAGGTCAAGGGCCCACACCTGGTTCAAATGGTTGTGGCTGGTGTGCTGGAGAGGAGGCTGGGACATGGTACAGTCCTGACTGCTTTTGTCTGCCAGGTGGCCAGTAATGTGCTCGAGATGGTTTCCCTTGGAAGGGGCCATGATCAGGTTCATCTGCATCATAGATGTGCTGGCTAAATCTACTGACCATGCCACCTGCCTAACAGCCCCCTTACTTAAACACAAGCATATTTAACAGAGGGAGCACTTGCTCTGCAGAGCAGCAAATGCTCCCTCTGTTGATACATCTTTTCTCTAGACATTTGTGTGGCTTAGTCAGATTCCGTTCCAATATTTCAGATTCTGTTCAGGTTGACCTTCACAGAAAGGCCTTTCCAGGCCACCCTATCTAAGACGTCCCTCTAGATGTGCCTCCCCCATCACTTTTTAGCCCCGTACGATGTTTTGTGTTTCTTTCACAGCACTGATCACTACCTAAAACTAGGTTAAACATGCTTCTGTTTATTCAACTCTAATGCCATAGCTAGAATATAAACTCCACGATGGCAGAGACTTTGTATATTCTGTTCACCTCTGTACCTTCAACACCTAAAACACGGTGCTCAATAAATTGTTGTTGAAGGAGTGAATAAATTCTTCAATGTTTTGTTTACCTTATGTAGATCTTGTAATCAGTAGATGAGAAATAGTCTGAGAGGGGGAGAATGAGTTCTCTAAATTTTGCTTGTGGACTGATATTTCTGTGAGGTTATAATTCTGGGACCTATAAGGTAAGTAAGCACACAAACATAATGGCTGTTTTTGAGGCTTTGCCTGGTTTTGAGGATTCCACTCAACTTTCTCAGTTTCTCGGATACACATGCACCAAGGCATAGGTTCTTATTAGAGCAATGTTTTCAAACTATAGGTTAGGATTCATTAGGGGTCATGAAATTAATTTAATGGATCACAGCTAGCATTATTTGAAAAAGAAAAAGAAGAAATAGATTAGACTAGATATCAGAACTTGTCACATATTTTAAGAATAAATACTATTTTGTAAAATTTCCTTCAATTTTATATATCTATGTCTACATGTAGTGTGTTGAAAAGTAAAATATATTTCCTACTATGGGTCATAGTCAAAAACAGCCACTGCTTTTGTCCTCAGGGAACAGAAATTGAAGGAGCTTATCTTAATGTAATTTTTTACCTATTGAATTTTAGCTCATTTCTTCAATTCAGTTCTTTTGAGGAGAGAACAATTTGGTTAGCATTTATTGTTTTTCAAAGCAATCTCTGCCCTTGAAAAGCTCATATCCTAGCAGGGAAACTGGAAATACAGTCTAGTATGGAAGATTCCACATACAGCCCAATTTTACAGGAGTTCAGAGCAAGGAACAATTCATTTTGCCAGGAGAGTTTCCTAAGAAATATGTTCACAGTTAGTTTGGGGAGATGCATCTATCTGAAGCTCATGAGAAAAGCACTGAAGACAAGTTTTGCTTCTTTCACACTTTTGATTAGCCCAAGCCTGGGTGGAAGAAAAGTCTTGGATTTCTGGCTTTTGAAACAGTTTAGAGCTTGATACCATTTGGATGCATTTTAATATGATATATATATATATTTTTTTTCCTTCATAGTTTTGTGTATGGAATTATCCACAGGAATAATCAGATAACATATATTTGTTCTGGCACTCTTAGGAGTATAATAACAATTTTAATGTAGATTTTAGAAACCGTAGTTTAACTCATTTTTCAATTCAGAATTGTTTTCACTTATGGAGGACTAGTCCAATTACATGTCTTTCCATATGATGGCTATTGTCATCAGCACCCCACATTGTGCCACCCATACTTACTAGATTTTTCAAGGTATTCCCATTGCCATATAGTTTTATTTCTTTTTAAAAAGAGTATGCATTAAATATTCAACAAAGTATCACTGGACATTTACACATTTGTAATAATTTGATATAGAAAAATAAAAAATACTAAACATCCTTTTTCATACTAGGAATCCTGATTTGGGGGCTCTAAAATATGGCCAATAGACTCAACAGTAGTACTCATCATTTGCTGAATTGTTACTGGGAATCAGTGTCTATTACTCAGAAATTCGGGTTACAAGTGGTGGAAACCACAGCTGGCCTGAGAGGTAAGGGGAACGGTCTACCTGTCTCTGCTCTGCTGTTCTCTGCGTGTTGCTTTCACTCTCTCACACTGGCTTTCACTACATAGCAGGAAACAGCTGCTAGCAGCTTTTCTCCTCATTCCTCCCCATTGCACCACTAGGAGGGACCAAAACAGTCTCTCACACTCCAGTCCTGAGGAAACAAACAAAAACTATAGCCTGAGGAAAAGTCTGAATTATTTCCACAGAAGTCAAGTACCCCACCCTGGACCAATAACCTGTGTCCGGGGGTGATAGTCTTACGAATCCAGTTTCTGTCAGATGACCATCCCTGGCCCAATCAATGGTGGTGACTAGGTGGAATTTTTAAGAAAGTAGCAACTTCCCTTTTAAGCATATGGCTAAGTAGAGGTGATATTTTGGACGGATCAGATCATAAACATTCATTACATGAGCATAGGAGTAAGTAGCTTACCCATGATACTTAAGAGAATCCAGCAATGGTATCCAACAGGTAACACTTAAGACTCAGCTCAGTCTACCATCAATTTGTTTGGTCCCCACGTACAGAAATACAGGTGCTTTGGGGCCTATCTATGTGGGTCATTCTTGAGGGGAAGCCTGATGAATTCTACATATTCTGGTCTTATTTGCTAATCATGGAAGAACAGGTTTTATTAATATTAATAGCTACTATAGAACGTACTATCAGAAAACTCCACAAGAAGGTTTACCTTGAATTTTTCTGTGTAAAATGCTGCTTTGACCTATTCTCCCCATATGGGTTGGCCTTCCTTCTCTGCTGCTCCTAACAGCTGCTCTGAAGGTTACACCTCTGTTGCTTACACAGCTGCTTTAGCAGAGCGGCCCAGGCATAGCTCCAGCCTTCAGGCTGTTTGTTAACCCCTTACCAGCTCTTTCAGAAGGCTGGTGGGAGAAGCTTATTTTATAGTGAGGAGCTTTTCCTCTAATTCCTGCTCAGCCCATGGGACTGATGATATAGGGAGCTGCCCTTCCCTCCCTCCCTCCCTTCACTTTCTTCCTTCCTTCCTTCTCCCTTCCTCACTCCCTCCATCCCTTCCTTCCTCACTTCCTTGCACGTGAGGGAGAACAGGTTGACTTGGTTTCCTTTTTAAAAGGAATGTTACCTGTTATCCCCCCTTTGTCCTCTGTCACAACTCTGGACTCAGCTTGTGTTTTTACTTTACCCTTCTACCTTAGCAGCATTTCAATTTAAAAATTCTATTAATTTAAAAAATAACCTCTAGTATGTTATAATTTATTTTAATATATATATTTTTTACATATCACAATTCGATTTGTCAAATGTTACTGCCAGAGATATAACAAGGCAAAGATAGATTGTTGGCTGTCATTTCAGATTGGTGACACACTTAGATGTATTATAGTGACAAGAACATGAGAAGTAGACTGGATTCTAGAAAGACATGAAAATTGTCTGCTCAATCAAAACAGCCCACAATTGAAGTACTCTTAAATATGATGGCTTTATTGACATCATTTGATATAAGATAAACGCCATATAAACGCTATTTTAGTCTGCTCCAATCAAGACACTATGAATGACAGAAGTAGTTTATTCAAGAATTTATCATGTCAGACATGTGCTAGTCATGAAGGTATACAAGTAAACAAGACAGATATTGTCCCTGATATGATGGAGCTTACTATTTAGCATAAGACATTAAATAAATATTTCCCCAAGTCACTAAACTACAATTCTTATGACAGCTGTGAAACAAACATAAAGGATGATATGAAAATATGTAATACGGGGATGATTCCTACTCGGTGTCTGGGTGAGGGGGGAATTACAGGGATGGTTTCCCTGAGGCAGGAACAAATAAGGATAGATTGAAGGTGAGCATAAGTTGGCTAGACCAACAGAGAGAGAAGTGACACGTGTGAAGGCCACAGTCAGGGAAAGGCATATGTGAAGAACTGCAAGACTGGTTAGAGTACAGCGTGGGGAGGAAAAAGAGGAAACACGGCATAAGCCAAGACTTGAGACCCATGACAGGCCTTTTTGGTCATATTAAGGACTTCTGAGTTGATTTTTCATGAAGCTGTATCAGTCAGCTATTGCTGCGTAACCAACCACTGCCAAATCTCAGGACCATAAGACAAACATTTATTTCTTGCTCACACAAATCAATCAGGTGGGCTTGGCTGCAGGCTGCAGGTCTGAGGGTCAGCTAGTGTCTCTAATCCTGTTACATTCTGGGGCCTAGGCCTCAAGGCCAGGAGCTACCTAAGTGAGCTCTTTTCATGGTGATGGCAGAAGCACAAAAGAGTAAGCCTGACAGCAAGCAACAGGCTTCTGCTTGTGTCACATGAACTACCCCATCTCTGGCCTCAGGAAGTCACACAGCCAAGCCGAGCACCAATGGGAACAGAGGTATATTCTTCTAATGGAGGCAGGTGGGGGAGGCAGTGTTTTTCCTACCATAATCTAATCTATCACAGAAGACACTGAGGGGTTTTAACCTAGAAGTGGTGGAGAGAGAGATTTGGTTTTAAAACAGGTATATTGATTGGTGTGAAGAATGGATTCGAGGATTCAGGAATAATTGTAGGAAAACAAGTAAGGAGATTACTGTGCTATTATAAGGGAGAGATCATGGTGGCTTGAAATAGATGGTGTGAATGGAGTTGGATTGGATGAATTAAAATATAGGTAGTACATAGAAATACCATGATATGTTGAGAGAGAAGGAAATGTCAAGAGCATCACCCTGGTCTTTGGTTAGCTCCTGGGTGGGTGGAGGTACTACCCATTGCGATAGAAAAAGAGAATCTTTATCAGGGGAGATGATGAATTTATTCTTATCTCTGCTAAATTTTTGGAGGAAAGGTATATGTTTAAGTGAAGAATCATATGTGTCATCATTATGAATTATATCTTACGTATCCATTGCTTATTTTCATTTCTCCAGAATAGTTCCTTTTATACCCATGTTTGCAAGCAATTAGAAGAGATTACAAGTGGATATTTCAACAATAACAAATAAATTTAATTTGATAGAGCTTAGAGATAATTTAGTCTAATCCCTTCATTAGTCAAAAAACACCCAGAGAAGTATTTTATTCCCTCTTTAATAGATGCATTATTTTTAAAAAGCATAGCCTATGTGGACCAATTAATAAACATGTTTATGGAACATTTATGGAATGTGTCATACTTTATTAATTGTATGGTATAGAAAATAACTATTAATAGTAATTATGACAGTGACAGTAGCAAACATTCTGTAATTATTAGATACTAGGCATTGTATGAAGTACGTTTCATGCATCATCTCATTTATTCTTTACCAAATAATGAGGTTATGAAGAAACAGATGTACAAAGGTTAGTAAAGCTGCTGATGTCTATGATCTTAACTATTATGCTATATCATTTTCATTGCTAACTTCAAGGAACCAAAAATATGGTGTGTGTTGAAGGGACAGACACTACAAAAACACTTAGAAAATCGTATGGAAAACAATTAAATACTAAGTTTGGGTGTTACAGACTAGAAACTTATAAACTTGTATAGCTTGGGGAATTTAAACTAGAAAGATAATAATGTAGGCTTTATGTAAAGTTCGGTCATCTTAGGATCAGGATGATCTTTTCTGTTGGGGATCCTATAGAGATTGTTTAATATGATCAAATTTTGGCCTTTTGTGTAAATTGACTGTTTTGGGACGTAAACCTTGTGAGCTTTGTCAGAATCCCTTGACTACTTCCTTCTTGTTCTTGTTTGGCACTCCGCCTACACTGGGATCGTTTCGCTTTTGGACTTGGATGGAACCCCTCAAGGTAGAGCATGGACTGTACAGTCCTGAGCAATTATCCAGAGAATGGAGGTGTGGGGGAGTGATACCCTCTTGGAGTAAATTTTATAGATGGGAGACGGATAAATTCTCCCTCCTTTCTCTCTCTCACGGACTACTTCGAGGTCTGGTTTCTCCTTACTACCCTCCGAGAGCATTCCCATGTGCTGTGTGAATCCACCTCTAGGATCGTCATCCTGACCTGGAGATGGGCGCTATGCTCTGAGGGCACTGCTGTGCACCTCACCTGAATTCATCTTTTCCATCACCCTTGCTGCTCATGGTTGGTTTCTCTCATATAAAGCATTAGCACCTACGTCATTGCTTTTGGCTCTATTTTCTTGAAGATGTGGGTGAAGAAAACATTTAAGATTTCATCTCTTTGCAACTGACATCAAGATTTCATCATGTGTAATAATGTTTAATTTTCTTGAGGCAAGAAGTTGAATCATGTGCCCATCAAATTTGGTGGGTGGGATCAAGTCACTGAGATAGTGAGTGAACTCTGAAAAGTGCTAAAATTTCTGCATCACAGTGGGGCTTGATTAGTCTATATTCATTCTTCATCACACTTTTGGGTATAAATCACATACTATAGTGTTCTCAAAAAGTATTAGGAAATCAGTGACACATGCATTAATGCAATACATATGTTACTTGATTGGTGATTGGCTCTGGGACACCAACAACTAGCAGCTCTATAGGCTTGCCCTGGTCATTTCAATAACCTTTGAATAATATAATTTTACATGATGGAATTTTGTGGATCCCACTTATACCACTATGGTCGGTTTTAAATATATTTCATTCCATTGTTACATTCAAATAAATGGACATATTATGCATTAGAATGCAAAACTGTATGTGAATTTTAGAATATAAAATACAAGACTCCAAAACAAATTAGTGTACTTGCCATAGGCTACTTTGAGATAACATGCCCACTTCCTCCTGGAGTTCTCGCTTATTAGAAGTAATTAGGTTGGAAAATTTTAGAAACATTCTGTAGTGTATGTATAATTTTCTCCCATTAAATATATTTGTACATCTACAAAGTGAATTAAAAAATGTTATTTGAAAAACTTCCCTCATGTCTGTTCTAGGGGAAGGTAATAGAATTGTTTGTCAAAGAAAGATTGCTTTTTAGTTTGGAAAAAAATTTTTAGTGGGCCTTTTGGTTCGCAAAGTTAAGTAAATCCCAGAGGCTAGTCTAGAAGGGAAAGGTTGAAACACAGAGGGGTGGAACTCCTTCCTCTAGCAGTATAAATAGCTGTTGTCATTCAGCATACATTAGTGACTCTTGCAGACTATTACCAGACTATTTAGCTTAGCCTCTGCTGGTTGGGACTAAGGGAAAAGGAATGCCTGGGTTCTACACACAGGGGGAGAGGCAAGAGCCAGATTCTCACCTGAACTGCACTGGTTCCAGCAACCCAGCAGCTGGCTCGGGGCTCTGGAGAGACTGGACCCCCTCTTCAAGGGTGATAGCTAGCAGAGTGAGGAGAATGAGAACAGATATCCACACTTAGTTTCTCCTATTTTTCATTGAAATTCTCCTGTGTCCCTAAGTCTTCAGTTGTGTTTTGGAGGTCTGTGTTTTGGGGCAATGCGTGCCTGTGGACTGTTGGGATGGCATGTAAAAGCAATGATGAGACCACCAGAAGTGATTAGGAAACTCTAAGAAGCAGCAGTTTGGCCAGAACAGCCAACAGCAGAAGAATGTGAGCATTTTCTGGGTGTTCTCAGAACTGCATGGGGCTCTAGATTTCCTCAAGCACAGGGGTTTCAATGTGCTTGTTAGGATGATGGTTATTGAGTCATCACAAAAAAGAGGAGAAACTTGGGATATGAGTTTCATATATATGGTGTTCTAAATGAAAATATGGCATGTTTATCACTGATAGGGTACCTGAAGTGAAACAAAAACAACAACAAAAAAGACATGGGTGAGTGAATGAAGCCATTGTCTAGGGTCTGAGGCCTCATAAGGATGGAAGGGTGTAGCAATCTCTGAGAGGGAAGTTGGGGTTGCAGGAGGGACATAGAATTTTGACAAAGATGTCTTATGGAAGGAACGTTGCAGAGAAAGTAGAAAGGGGACTAAACAGTGCAGGGCGACAGGAAGATTACGAAAAGTGAAGACATCACTCTTCAATATCAGCTACAAGGAGTTCTTTTTATACCAAGAGGGACCTTTTAAAAATCCAAATCCAATCCCATCATCCATACATTTGAAACACTTCAACAGTCGCCCATTGCCCCTAATATGGAGTACAAAATTCTTAACTTGCTTGATGAGACTGTCTGAGCCGGCTCATATCCAACTTTCCAACCTTTCTCTTGTCAGTCTGCTCTATGCTCTTTCTACTTCAGCCTTTCTGTGTATTTATTTATTTACTTTTTGAACTTCGGTTTGTTTCTATCTGAGCCTTCAAACAAAGTTTTTCTTCCACCTGTATCTCTCTTCCCTCTCCTCTTCAGCTCATCATTTAAGCATCAGATGGAATGCCATTTCTTCAGGCTACCTACCCTTCCTCAGCCCTCTGGACTAGGTGACGTCCCCTGGCATGTGCCCCTGTGGCACTCTGTGCTTCCTCTTGCATATTATGCATTCAGCAAGTATTTACTGAGCCGGGCACTGTTATATGTACAGGAGACACAGCAGTGAAGGCAAAAGACAAAAACCCTCGCCCTCACAGAGCTCTCTGGGGAGGCAAAAGGTTACTTTCCTCTCCTGGGGCCTCCAGCTTGGTCTGTTAAATTGCCATAAGACAAATTAACAGGAGAAAAACATATAGATTTACTGAATATAAGTTTTATATGACACAACAGCCCTCATAAGGAAATTAAGACCCAAAGAAGTGGCAAAATCTAAATGTTTTTCTACTAGGTTGAACAGAGGGGCAGTTGTGAAAAATTGTAACTAAAATACATAAAGAGCCTAAAGGAAGATAATTCTTTTAGCACAGTCTGTTCATACAGAATTCTTTTGGTTTCAACCTCCCACCCTTGGTGATAAGAATGTTTCTTCACTCCCGGTACAAGGAGGGCAGAGCTCACATGGGAATTTCACCTCCTTCTTTTAAAAGAAAGAAAGGGGACTCAGAATGTCCTTTTTACATCTGCTGTTTTCCAAGTGCTTTTAACTCAAAACAGTCAAGATGTCAAAATGGCATATCTGGGGGTGGCAGGTTCTGAACTCCTTGAGCTTATATTCACTATACTTGGATTTGTTTACTGTTTCTAGAATCTGTTAGACCCAGTTCCAGTTCTAGAATCTGTTAGACCCAGGGCAGAGAACATACCTATCTTTTTTACCATTTTATATCCCAGAACCTACTTTCGAGCCTGACACACTATAGTTGCTTAGTGGATTATCTGCCAAATGAACAAATGGTTTAGAAGTTGGCAATTCACTGGGGCTGATGATATCTGTAACCTACAGGTTTTAAACTGCCTTGGCAGATAGTTTTAGCATAGTCAATGGCATAAAACTATTCATCAAACTTGGGAAGCTAGGAAACTTGCTAGAAATTATGACTGACATAAAAAGGTGGATTGACCTGGTAGGTGGACACATTTCAGGTTTTCTAAGCCAAATATTTTTAAAAAATATTTTTAAAGGATTTAATGTTGAAGGGAGTAGGATGGATCAAGAGCAAAAGCACCATGACCCCAGTGGCTTGGCAGAAGGCTTGGCTGGCATCCATAAACAATTACTGTAGAAAGTATTTCAAAAGCAATCACACATTTGTCTGGGGGAAGTTACAGTTGTAGAATGCTTAGAATGTTCATTTCTTTTATCTCTATCTGTGGGCATGAGAAAACAGAACTAAGCGGGAAAACTAATTTTGCTTTCAAAAATGTATTCTTTTGTAAATTGGTTTTTAACTACAAATAAATACTGGTTCTGAATGAGAAACTGGAAAGAAACTAACTTCAATTCTAGACAGTAAATTCTTTTAGGACAGGGTCTGTATGGCATTCACCTTTTAATTGAAACTAGAGAAGAAGATTACACTAAGAAAACATACTTAAGTCAGCAATTTAGCATGACACTTGGCTCTGAGTTTCCTGTCAGCCAATGTAAAGAGGAAAACATGATAGAATACATACTTCTCATTGTCCAGAAGATGGGAAAGTCTCAGTTCATCAGTAGAGACAAACTTTTACCTGGCCCTGAAATCTGAGATAATTTATCATATTGGTCTTTATATAAAAGACATGGAAAAAAATAGGGACAAGATCCTTAATGTCAATTTTAAAAATAAATATGAAAGGACAATATATGTAATGCCACTTCTATTTTCAGCAGTGGATGAGAGATGAGGACATAACATTCAATCATGTTTCCACAAAAGCTATTCCCTGAGGGTGAGATGAATAGTTTTTGTTTCTCAGGAATGATATGGCATAAAATGTGGACAGGATTAAGAACTGAATGTTTTGTATCTCCCTTGGTTCTGTGTCTCAGAGTCCTGGGATCAGTTCAGGTGTTAGAGGGCAACAGAAGGGTAGTGGATGAGTTCGTGGGGAACTGGAGGGGAGGAGGAGAGATCTAAGGCTTCACCCCTACTCTTCCCTCTGCTTCAACCAGTGATGTTCCTCTCTTCTAGGTTTTGTATTTTTAGGTCCTTGTAAGATTTCCTTTGAAAGAAAAGTTCTGCTGGGAGATGTGCAAGTTTGTAGTATTTATTACATACATTTACTGATGAAGCCTGCCCCGACCACCCTATCTAAAAAGCACCCACCTGGCTTGACCCAGCAATACTCCCTATCTGCTTTCCCTGCTTTATTTTTCTCAACAAAACTTACCAGAATTTGATTTACTATGTAATTTACTACTTTATTTTTTGTATTGGTCAGGGTTATAGCAGAAAACAGTATCCTTCAACTGGGTGATTTGGGAACAACGTAATAAAAGAACTATTAACAAAGGTGTGGGCAAAGTTTTGGAAACCACCAAGGGCTAATGCAGTGTGTCGGGGCTACCAACAGTGGAAGCGCTGGTGGGGCGCCATTGCCACCCCCAGCCTTGTAGGGACAAAGTGAAAAGGGAAAGGGCAGTTACTGAGAAGCAGACAGGCACCTAGAAAGTATAGCAATATGGACAGTGCTGCTTTGGGAGAAGAATGCAGCCGTCCCTTGGTGAATAAACTCAACAACATTCTCCTCTTGTTCTTTGCTGTCTCGCAAGTGCCTCCCACTGGCTAAATCCAACTGGAGGTGGAAAAGCAAGTGAGCTTTTGGTGCAAGTCCAGACAGGTGGGCCTTGCAGGGCACAGATCAGGGTGGAGAAGACTGGAGAGTGGGTCAGGAAGCATACACTGAAGATATACACTCTATTTCATTTGTCGTCTTTTTCCTCTCCCTAGAATGTAAGTTCCATGAGAGCTGGGATTTTTATCTGCTTTCTTCTCTGTTGTACCCTCTCTGCTTGGAACAATGCTTGGCTCAGGGTTGGTGCTCAATACATATTTTTTGAATCAAGGAGTATAGTGGTTTTAACGTGAGTTTCAAAACTTAACTACAATGGAACAGTTATTATAGGCTATTCATAATATATCACCATGGGAGACACTTTTTCAGTTGTTTTTTTTTGTCTCCCTGATTTATGAGTAATAAATGGTTGATACTCTTTCTCTCTGTATCTCTATGTATACATCTGTATATGTGTGAGTATATATATGAAATTTGTGTGCTTATAACTCCAAAATAGTGTGCTTAAAATTATCATATTATTAACCTTTTTTGAAATGGTCTTCCACTAGATTTTGAGTACCTATATTTAGAAGAACCTCCTGTACAGGCATTTTCTGTATAACATAATTCAAATAATTAAATCATCTTTACTTCATATATGTCTCCTGTTGCCAAGCAAAGCATTATCTTCTTAAGTCCTATACATTTCAATACAGAAATAATCATACATAAAACATCAAGTACAACATTTATACTACTAAACTGGTAAAGATTTATCATACAGACAACTGTTTTGAACACTCTTCTGCTAGAGGAGGAAAAAAAGGAAGGTCAGTGATTTATTTGAATGGACAGATGGGTCATAATATATTCCTTCATAGTGATCTAATTTTTTCTCTGACAGGCTGTAATAAGAAGTGACTCAGAGTACAATGTCCTTCACTGACATAAATGCAGGGCTCCAGGGGAGGAGCTTCTCTACCTACCCTGTCCCAGGGGCTGCACAAGGGTTGAGGTCTGTCTCTTTAGGCATAGGGAGCATACAGTTTTGGAATTACAGAGACCAGGAACAGCACCATGACCTACCTCAGGAATCCTCTAGGAAACCAGTGTCATCTGTCAATGTCAGAGGAGCTCAACTCAACATGGCAGGCATGGCTGAGAAAATGAGCAGGTGTCTACTGCCCTGGCAGAATCTCATGAGCAGTCTTGAGACTTGGGCTCCATACATGACAATCGTAAGGTAATTTGGGGATGTCATGATGGGTCTCCACCAAAATGAGTGTGGTAGGTTGTATCATTGCTCAAAATGTGTGCTGCCCCTCTGTGGTGTGCTGCTCGCTGAAGGAGGATTTCCTATTTCCTCTGTTGCTATCAGGAGTGGCCATGTATGACTTGCTTTGTTGATGAGGTGGGGACAGAGGCTTGTGCTTTGCCGTGCTTCATTTGCCTCTGCCACAGGCTTGATGTTCCCTGGAGAGGTTGTTTCATTAGCTTGGGTCCTGGAGTAAAGATAACGTGCCAACTCGCAATGGACATATAATATCAATGGGAAATAATCTTTGTTCTTGTGAGACACTGAGATCTGGGGGTCATTTGTTACCACGGCATAACTTAGCCTACCCTGACTGATAAAGGAAATCCATCTCTCACTGTCCCTTTCTGCCCACCCTATGGCAGGAAACGGCTGTTATTGTGGGCAAATTGTCAGTGTGTAGAGCTCACCAGCCAGGTAAGATTATAACACAATGAAAGCTGATGAAGGTGAAGAGGCACTATCAGGTTAGTGGGGAATAGCAAGACACAATGATTGCCTACTGAGAAAGAATTTGAACTTGCAAGTGGCCTTAGCCAGGGTATGTTGGTTGTTACAGAGGTTGTGACTGGCTCTTGCTGGTCTTCGGACTCCCTAAATGATGCATGAAAGGGGGCCAACCAGGGAACTGTGATAGCAGTCTATGCCCAAGACATGGAAACCACTGGCATGTTCTGGCAATAAGTACTGCCACAATGTAACAATAACATCTGGAATTGGCACTACGGAAAGACAAAAATTAGAAGCTGCAGGAGGTGGACGCATTAATAACTGTCAAGTGCATGGCAGACAGGCTGACTTAGTGGGTGAGCTCAGCCACTCCGGGGCTGATAAGTCCTATCACTCTCCCTTTCTACAGTCACTTCTCCTAGGAGACGTATAAATCATATCCAATGACCTAATAAAATAATAAGGTTTGTCTGAGTTTTGACAACAAAAAATAATAGAGGACTGCAAATACAGAGAGACAAACAGGCATTTTAAAATTGCTTTCTCACCAGAATAGGGGAAGGCTAGAGATCGACAAAAAGTTATACTCCATCCACAAATTGTCAGTTTTCTGAAAATACCCACAAATCTATGACACTTTGTAGAAGCTACAAAAAAGGTTTAGGTTCAGTGGGACTGTTTTTCTGCTGGTCTTTGTTTCTGTATGGTGCTCTTTCTGGCATGAAATTAATTTATTGGAGATTAATCTTTTCTCTTTCCTTCTTTTTTTTTTGCATTGCTTAATGGTGCATGGAAAAGGTGAGATTTTAAGTGAGGCAGATCTGAATTTGAATCCCAGCTCTGCTTTCTATGCCCATGACATTGGCAAGGTACTTAATTTTTCTAAGTCAATTTCTTCAGCAGTGTTAAATGAAATGAAATTAAATGAAACAATATATTTAAGGCACTTGGCACAGAGCATGACACTTATAAGCTCAATTCTTGTTAGCTTCCTTCTTTAATCTTTTGGAAATGCTTAACGGCGAGAGAGGATTTAAGCTGCTGTTGCACGTTACTCTTGCTATCTTGCCTATAAGGTGTATTTGGTAATCATTATAATTAAAAGAATAGGTGACTACTGAGTAAACCAGTTGCCCTGTTAGATCACCTACATTTGCAGTTCCCAATCCTCAGGCCTCAGGCTGATACCAGTCCATGGCCTGTTAGGAACAGGGCCACACAGCAGGAGGTGAGCAGCGGGCAAGCAAGGGAAGCTTCATCTGTATTTATGGCCACTCCCCATCACTGGCAGGTGTCACTGCCTGAGCTGTGCCTCCTGTCAGGTTAGTGGCAGCATTAGATTTTCAAAGGAGCATGAACCCTATTGTAAACGGCACATTCGAGGGATCTATGCTGCACACTCCTTATGAGAATTTAAAGCCTGATGATCTGAGGTGGAGCTGAGGTAGTGATACTAGCACTGCAGAGCAGCTGCAAATACAGATTATCATTAGCAGAGACCATAATAAATTGTTTGCAGACTCTTATGAAAACCCTATCAGTGAGTGGCAAGTGACAATGTAATAATAATAGAAATAGAGTGCACAATAAATATAATGTGCTTGAAACATCCCAAAACCATCTCCCATCCTGGCCCGTGGAAAAAATTATCTTCTATGAAACCGGTCCTCTGGTGCCAAAAAGGTTGGGAATCAATGACCTACATGACCTGTCCAGCCCAGTGTTCTGTTCTAAATATCTATATCAAATTTTCAGGTGACTGGTTGCTGGATACGACGTGGTACAATGACACCTTTTCTTGTTCACTAGGAGCTGGTAGTTCGTGCCACTAGTTAACATCTATTGAATCCTATAAGCAGTTGAGTCCCCATTACAGACAAGGCACTGGGATAATTTATGAGACTGTCCAGCTCCCCGCCATCTTCTACTCTCCAGTTAACAGAAGAAAAGGTGTTGCTATCACTCTTGTACCTGTATTCTCAATTCCATCCTTTCCAGACCCTCAGGGAACTTGCTTTATCAATGATTTCTCCCCTTGTTTATTGTCAGTCTCCTCTTTTCTGCTGGCTCCTTTTCCTCTGATGGAGAGGAAGAAACATCTCTCCCTGCAACACGCAAATACTCACAGGAGCATCATTACCCAGAAGTGAGGCACCTTGCTCAGGCAGCCTCAAGGCGTGAGCATGAAGGGGGAGAAGTGTTTGGGGTAATTATCGGGATAAATAAATGTATTCAAAGGAACTGGGCAAGTTGGACCCTTTTTCTCTCCCTTGTACTAAGCAGCAGGTAGCAAGCAAGCTCGTTGCCTCCAGATAAAGTTGTGGGGTTCTGACAAACTTATTAAATAAAGTGAGTGAAATTTGTGGTGCTGGTCTATCATGAGTTGTGGGTCTTGAGAAAAAAAATGAGAGTCATCTGGAACTCTACAACAATTAGGGGGAGGAAAGAGGAAAGGAGACTTTGTTGTGTTCTGCTAGCATAAAACCATAATGGAGTTCAGAAAGTGTTCTGATATGAGGACTGCACATGGGGATGCTAGGACCAAAGAAGGACGGGGGAACCCCACATTCAGCGCACCAGCTACCACTATACTCTGCCGTATTGGCAGCTGGATCCCTTTTACAATCAGAGAAGGTGAAGAGTTGTAGCATTTGGATGCGATTTTTAAAAACAGATCTAGTATTGTCAATTTCTTTTCTTGACATGTTAAGAAAATTATTACTGTTATAGTCTGAATGTTTGTGTATCCCCAAAATTCATATGTTGAAACCAAATCTTCAAAGTGATGGTATTAGGAGATGAGGACTTTGGGAGGTGATTATGAGTGGGATTAATGTGCTTATAGAAGAGGCCCTGGAGAGCTGCCCTGCCCCTTCTAGGACACAGCGAGGTGGCACCAGCTATGAACCAGGAACTGGATTCTCATTAGACAAGCAATCTGCTGGCACCTTGATCTTGGACTTACCAGCCTCCAGAAATGTGAGAAATAAATGTCTGTTGTTTATAAGCTACACAGTTTATCATATTTCATTATAGCAGCCTGAATAGACTAAAATAATAACTGTGGACTAAATTGTTCCCCCTCCCATTAACATGTTGAAGCTTTAACCCCTAGTGTGATGATGGTATTTGGAGATAGGACCTTGAAGGTAATTAGACTTAGATGAGGTCATGAAGGTGGGGCCCCGATGATGGGATTAGTGCCCTTATAGGAAAAGACACCAGAGAGCTTGCTCTGTCCTTCTCACGAATTTTCCCTCACTCTCTCTTTCTCTCTCCACCATGTGAGAACACAGGGAGAAGATGGCCATCCCAAGTTAGGAAGAGGGCCCTCACCAGAACCTGACCATGCTGGCACCCTGATTGATCTCAGACTCCAGAACTGTAAGAAAGGCACCCAGACTGTGGTATTTTGTTATGGTAGCCTAAGTAGACTAAGACAATTAGATCAAGTAATGGGAAAGGGTCGATATGTTCTACCATTGTACTATTTGCTTTAGCTTATTAAAAATTCTGATATTATATTTTCCATATTACTATGAAAAATAATATTCAGCAACCTAAGTCCTAAAGTGACAGGTTCAGGCTATTCAAGATACTACCTATACTACACCATTCAAAATCATATACAAGCCATTCAAAATCATAAAACATGGTTTTTACAATTCATAAAATAAATCCTGTCCTTTATTCAAGATATTTTTACTATTGTAGATCTTCTGTATTTCCATATAAATCTTAGAATCAGCTTATCCATTGCTGTTCCTGCTCCTTAATAGAATACTCTTGACCCACTGATCCATTCTGTTGAACTTGAGATATAATATCATAGCAAAATGCAAATATAGGAAATGTAAACAATAACATGTAACTAGTACAAATATGTAAATAATGTGCAACTAATGTGGAAATATGCAAACTTCCACAGGTAGAACACACAGGTAGAACATAGATGGAAGCTGTCTTAGCTTAATTTGGAAGCGAATGGGCTGCTTAGTATGAGGGAGAGAAAAGGGATACAACTTGTACAGCTCCTTTGGATACAGTCCCTTAATTAATGAAAATGTGCAAATATGCAAATAATGTAGAAATACATTAACTGAGAAGAAACTCGTGCTATTAACTTAGTGTTAGCTGAAATGAACTAATTTATGTTGCACAACTTTTAAAAACTTGTGGTTATTAGAATGTGATAAGATTTGTGTGAAAAATCTGTCTTGGTCTATTCGGGCTATAACAAAATACCTTAGAGTGGGTAATTTATAAACAACAGAAATTTATTGCTCACAGTTCTGGAGACTAGGAATTTTAAGATCAAGGAGCCTGTGGATTTGGTGTCTGCTGAGGGCCTGTTCCTCATAGACAGCACCTTCTAGAGGACTCCATGTGGCCTCACATTGTGGAAGGGGCAAACAGCTCCCTTGCACCTCTTTTATAAGGTCACTAGTCCCATTCACGTGGGCTCTGCCTTTATAATTGTATCACTTCCTAAAATGCCCCACCTCTTAATACTATCACATTGGCAATTAAGTTTCAATATATGAATTTTGGGGGGAAAAATTCAGACCATACCAAAATCATTAGTAATCTAACATTTCAAATTGGGGAAATATATGTGAATAAAATGGTTTCAACTTGGCCTTTTCCTCTAAATTGTCAAATGGCTGGCACATGACTTGATAGATCCCCAGAGACCACCAATTATCCACGAACTATAAGAAACACCAAAAATCAAGGTGACAGTGTTAATTTCAGACAAAATGGAATTTAAGGTTGAGAAATGCTGTACTGGAATAATAAAGATATGCAACTTTCAACCCACTAGAGGAAATAAAATTGAATAAAGAAAACAACATAAGCAGTTTATCATGTCACAAAAAATTTTCAGAACTTCTCCTTTAACTGGCTGTCTAATATTCTATTGTTTAGTTGACCAGCAAACTGAATTCACCAGTGTAGTAAAAGATTTCTCCACCATATCAACATAACAATGATTTATTATTAGAACTTTTATTAACACTATAAATCAAATCAATAGGTTCAGACAAAAATAATAACAATAACAAAAAAGGCACTTGATAAAATTCCACACCAATTTCATTTGCTATGTTCTTTAATAATTTTTTATAGTACAGAGATTTACAGTTCCTTGAAAATTTGTAAGAACTGACTGAAAAAAATCCTTCCAAATACTGTTTATTTTTAGGATAATAATTTGACAACGTTTCATTTCTTTGTTAGCGATGATTATTGATCTATTCAGATTTTGTTGACCTTCATAAGTCAATTTTATGAATTTATATTTTCATAGAAAATTGTCTATTTTTTAATACTAACATTGATGGGTATGAAATTATAAATAGTCCTCTATTATCATACATTATTCTTCTTTTTAGCTTTTATAATAGTTCACTTTTTGTCTCTAGTTTTTTATTTGTGATTTTCTGCTTTTATTGATTAGATTTGCCAGAGGTTTGTCTATTACATTTTTTTCATCAAGAATTTCTTTCTTTATAAAAGTTAATATTAAAAATTCATTAATTTCTGCTTTTATCCTTATTAATTTTCTTTCTGCTTTACTTAGGGATTTTATTTGTTTGATAAATTGACTGCTCTTTATGTCTTTCAACTTGAGTTGGATTATTTTCTTTTTAAAGTTTTAATTATAAAAATCAAGATGATTTATTTACCTTTCACTGTAATTATTAGTTTATTCGACAATCTTATTGAATGTCTGCTGGGAGCCAGGCAATATTTCAGGTGTTCACTGGGGTTACCACAGTAAACAAAAAAATTTCCTGGTTCCATGGGGCTTACTACATACTAGTAGGAGATGGTGAAAATTAAGTCAAAGTTGTAGTAAATTATGTAGGATATAAGAAAGTGATAAATTCTAGGAAAAAAATAACAGCAGAAAGGGGAGATAAGGAATTCTGGAGGGTGGAATTTATAATTTAATTAACTCAATAGTTTAATTTTATTTTTGTCTATATAGTATGGATTAGCATTCTTATTTTCTCCTTTGCAAATAGTTACTGAGAAGAATGATTTAAATTTTATAAATTGATTTAGAAACTCTTATTATTCATTTCTAGTTTTGTTGAAGTATGGTTAGAAGATAGGGGCTGTACAGGTTTTACATTGGTGTGTTTATTAATGTTTTCTTTGTGGCTATGTCCGTTCAAGTTGTCCTTACCAAGTGCCTGAAAACCCAACAGAGAGACTTTAGTAAATAAGGGGCTGATTTGTGCCCTAGAACAAGTCCACAAGAGATACTCCAGGGCTGCCTTAAAGAAAGTAGGCTCTTTCTCTTTTCTTGCTCTGTGGGCATGTAGAGATGGTGCTACATCTTGAGTACTCTGTGTATGGTCCAGACAGGAAGGAAGAGGAAGATGAAGAGGAGGCACAGGCAGATCTGTGCTTAACGTCACTTTGGCCAGAGCTCAACCACATGGGCACCACCAACCACAAGAAAGCCTACAGCTAGGTTCTTTCTCAGTTTTCCAGTCTCTATCTTAGAGAGTAAAGCTTCTAATGATTGTTGGGTAGGCCAACCTAGTGAATCCAGTACACTATCGATTTTAATATATATACTAAAGACACAAGGAACTATGTATTTTTTGTATGGGTCCTTTTCTTCCTATATTTAAAATTTGATGTGTCGGCCGGGCGCGGTGGCTCAAGCCTGTAATCCTAGCTCTCTGGGAGGCCGAGGTGGGCGGATCGTTTGAGCTCAGGAGTTCGAGACCAGCCTGAGCAAGAGCGAGACCCCATCTCTACTATAAATAGAAAGAAATTAATTGGCCAACTAATATATATATAGAAAAAATTAGCCGGGCATGGTGGCACATGCCTGTAGTCCCAGCTACTTGGGAGGCTGAGGCAGCAGGATTGCTTGAGCCCAGGAGTTTGAAGTTGCTGTGAGCTAGGCTGAC
>VSMD01094854.1:0-117371 GCA_008750895.1 Mirza zaza | reverse complement strand
AATGTTTATAGCAGCACAATTCATAATCGCAAGGCTGTGGAAACAGCCCAAGTGCCCATCAATCCGAGAATGGATTAATAAAATGTGGTATATGTATACCATGGAGTACTATTCAGCTCTAAGAAACAACGGTGATATAGCACATCTTACATTTTCCTGGTTAGAGCTGGAACCCATACTACTAAGTGAAGTATCCCAAGAATGGAAAAACAAGCACCACATATACTCACCAGCAAACTGGTATTAACTGAACAGCACCTAAGTGGACACATAGGTACTATAGTAATAGGGTATTGGGCAGGGGGAAGGGGGTGGGTATATACATACATAATGGGTGAGATATGCACCATCTGGGGGATGGTCATGCTGGAAACTCAGACTTGTGGGGGGAGGGGGGAAAAGCGCATTTATTGAAACCTTAAAATGTGTACCCCCATAATATGCTGAAATAAAAAAAAAGAAAAAAAAAGGCTAGGAGGCAACTTCAAATTTACTGTTATATATAGCTATGGAAATAAAATTATAGTAGACATTGATTATCTGCATAATGTTAAAAGGTGTAATTTAATCCTTAAAGGATAGAAAGAGGGTCACTTTGTTTGTTTTTTCAGATTATAAGTCACTTGGTATATTAAAGCGGCAGTTCCCTAACACGGCACTAATTGGGCTAACTGCAACTGCAACAAACCATGTTTTGAAGGATGCTCAGAAAATTTTGGGTGTTGAAAATTGTTTTACTTTTACTGCTTCTTTTAATCGGCCAAATCTTTATTATGAGGTATGTAACTTTTATGTTAATTCATTCCTTTTGTGAAGAATTACAGCAGAGAGGTTCTACCTTTTGATTGTTTATTTACATGAATAACAGTTAACTATATAAATAAAAGTTTTTAACATTAGTAGGTAATTATAAGCAGATTCATTAATTGGTACTTTATTCATCTGTTGTGCTGCATATTTCTGTGTGCTTTCCTTTGTTAGGTTAAATAATAGAAGACACTGTATTGTTAGATGATATACTATCTTTTATAAAAGATATGAGCAAGTCACATAATATTTGCTAAATATATGTGCATCCTTGTGCAAGGATGGAAAAGATGGAGTGATACCAAGGACGCTAATGACATCTCCACTGAAACTAATTACCAAGTAATAGAAATATTAATATGCCATTAAAGATCTGCCAATACTTTCTCTTTAGATTTTGATAATCTAAACTTGAAAATAAGATAACCTAACAGCTGTCTTTTCATTCTTTCTAAACCCCTTTAAGAATAGATTTAATCTTTTTCTGAGTTTTCATTGAAGGGTTATGTATGTTTTTGTTTCTATAAAAGCACCACAAAAGGCCGGGTGCGGTGGCTCACAGCCTGTAATCCTAGTACTCTGGGAGGCCGAGGCGGGCGGATTGCTCGAGGTCAGGAGTTTGAAACCAGCCTGAGTAAGAGCAAGACCCCGTCTCTACTATAAATAGAAAGAAATTAATTGGACAACTAATATATATAGAAAAAATTAGCCGGGCATGGTGGCACATGCCTGTAGTCCCAGCTACTTGGGAGGCTGAGGCAGGAGGATTGCTTGAGCCCAGGAGTTTGAGGTTGCTATGAGCTAGGCTGACGCCACGGCACTCACTCTGGCCTGGGCAACAAAGCGAGACTCTGTCTCAACAACAACAACAAAGCACCACAAAATAAGAAAGTCTCCATCTTTACTAGTTACTCACTGCTTCTGTGGCTCCTCCTCTCTGGTAAATTAAAAAATAAGGATCAAGAAGAGAGCCAGGGAGGTGGCAGGGATGAGTCAGATGGGTTGAGTACTATGACACAAGTGAATGAGTAATAAAAAAAATCACTATGCTCATGAAAGAACCACACCTTGGAAGTTGTAAGTAGATGGCTGCTTTGATGGTGCTCATTCATTTACTTTTTTTTATTCATTTACTTTTTATTTTAATGAGTTAACTTTTTTTTAGGTTCGGCAGAAGCCCTCAAACATGGAAGATTTTATTGAGGATATTGTAAAGCTCGTTAATGGGAGATACAAAGGGCAATCAGGTAATACAAAAACAAGCCAACTTAGGAGACTGAGAGATAACTTTCAAAAAGTAACTAATATTACACTGATAATTAGACTGATAAATGAGTAACATCAAAAAATATTAACATGGCAGAAGATACATGAAAATGTGATAAAATTGATTCACTTGGTGATCATAAGAAACTGGGTATGACATTTGCTTATGTCACAGATAAGTCTCAAATTGTCTGATTTATTTTTGCTTATTTACACTTAATTGCTTTAGAATGGATCTGATGACATAATGGTGATCGTCAACAGCACATATTAGTTAAGTAGCCATTGTGTACAAGATAGAGCATTAAGCAACTGATGTTCTAAAGGGATATAAAATATAGTCTCTTACAATAAAGGACACATTAAAGAAATAAATTCAGTAGTACATATTGCATAGGTTAAGCTTAGATGGAGTTGAGAATATATATACATGTGTTCCAGGACTAATGACTGGACAGATGTTAGTGAAGCAGAGTTTGTGTAAAAGTAGCATTTCAAACTGTTCTATAGACTTTTAGGAGATGGTAACAGGCATCCTGGGCAAAAGAAGTTCCAGGGTCAAGTAAGTTTCAGAAAGGCTGCTGTTAATTATCCTGCCTGGTGAGTCACAGAGGGTATTAGCACGTTAGAAACTCTGGCCAGCCCTGAAAAACCGAGAAGCCTGTTTAACTGTGTTCAGTACAGTATTCCCCAAACTCATTATTTGAGCTCGAAACTCATTTTGCAAAGCACACATGTTAACACCTTATGGGCATCAGTTTAGGAAACACTGTGTTGGGAGATATAAAGTTGAGGAAAGAAAATAGGTAATGGGAACAAAACTGGTGGCTCAGTGCTTATGTCTGCTATACAGCAAGCCGGGATCAAACCTCACATTAAAACAAAACATTAGTATACGTCCAAGGCCTTGGCATTTTCATAATTCTTTTCCTCCCTGTGCATTGTATTAATCAGTGTCTTGAGTATGTGTGTATTGAAAATTATATTCCAGGAACGTACCATATATATCTAACAACTGGACATATTTTACTGCAGGAATCATATATTGTTTTTCTCAGAAGGACTCTGAACAAGTTACAATTAGTTTACAGAATTTGGGAATTCATGCAGGTGTTTACCATGCTAATATGGAGCCAGAAGTTAAGACCAAGGTTCATAGAGGTTGGGCAGCCAATGAAATTCAGGTTAAGTATATATCCTCAGTAGAAGCCTAACATGTCTTTAAAAATACTTAAACTTGATTTAATTAACTGATAAAATGTTAAAATATTTTAGGTGATGGTGGCAACAGTTGCATTTGGTATGGGAATTGATAAGCCAGATGTGAGGTTTGTTATTCATCATTCAATAAGTAAATCCATGGAAAATTATTACCAAGAGAGTGGACGTGCAGGTATGTAGAACTGAAGTCCAGAATTTTTTAGAAAGCTTTTCCAGAAAATACATTATTAATGTTTAGTAATTCTGTATTTTTAATCATCTTTATTGGCTAGTATTTTTAGAATAATGACTTCTTAGCAGTTTTGTACTTAAATATGGAGAAATTTTTATGTTCTATTGTTATGAATTGTTTCTTATGTGTGCTAAGATAATTTGATGTTCATGTTTGTCTCCTGAATTTTTAATTAGTGGTTTCAAATCTATACCTTAAATAACTGGACTATTTATAGACTATTTTTTAGCTTAAGAAAGCTGATTATTGTAGTCTCTTAGTCATTTTTTTTTAAAAAATTTGAGGGTAGCTTTTGCAAATTAATGTCATCTCTCTAAAATTTTTACATGTAGTATGAAACACTGCCAGCTAATTATACACATTATTTTTATCTTTAAAAGTAGCTATGCAATTTGAATATTTCTCACACCACAGGTCGAGATGACATGAAAGCTGACTGTATTTTGTACTATGGCTTTGGAGATATATTCAGAGTAAGTTCAATGGTGGTGATGGAAAATGTGGGACAACAGAAGCTTTATGAGATGGTATCATACTGTCAAAACATAAGCAAGTAAGCCACATACCTTTTTATAACTTTTTCAGTTAAATACATTAGTGTAACACCAAAGTGCAAATCTATAAAAGCCGACGTCTGACAGTGGGAACCAGTGTGGGAACCTGTGTGACCTGCCTTAATCCAAGAAAAGGTGCTCTATCTTTGGGATAATCCTCCAAAACTATTTTTATTTATTGAAGGTTTTGATACACAATGAGTTGAACCCTTTTTTCTCTGGCACTGGTATACATCTTTTTATAATGCTTTTAATAATTTTGAAAAGGTGTATGATAAGACAGGCATTTTGAGCGTCAAGTTCAGTAACATGTGCCATCCTACCAGCTAGTATGTCGATGAAATAATTGAGTGCAGGGTAAAGTTTTTCCTTAAATAAGTTTAAATCTACTTAGGTGGCTTTTAATGAGAGCACATGGCTTCCTGATAGCTCCTTGGTCTTAGTCATCTTTGTACTCATATTGCTCATCACTTAAGAAGGGCTCAAAAATGTTGCAGTGGTAAGCAGTAACTGGACAATGATACTGGTGTTTCTTTCCAACAGATGTTATAATAAATTTAGTTAAAAGAAAAGAAAAAATGAAAGTTTCTTTAAAAACCCAGTAGAGGCTGGGCACAGTGGCTTATGCCAATAGTTTTAGCACTTTTGGGAGGTGGAGATGGGAGGATTGCTTGAGGCCAGGAGTTCGAGACTAGCCTGGGTAATGTGGTGAGACCCCATCTCTACAAAATATTAAAAAATTTAGCTGGGTGTGGTAGTGCATATCTGTAGTCCCAGCTACTTAGGGAGGCTGAGGCAGGAGGATCGCTTAAGGTTGCAGTGAGCTATGATGATGCCACTGCACACCAGCCTGGGCAACAAAATGAGACCATGTCTCAAAAAAAAAAAAAAAGAGGCCCAGTAGACTCTCATGAAGCTTATTTTGGGGTTCAGACTCAAATATTGGTATTTTGAAACATAGGAAACTGCTTTACTATCAAGGCTATTCTAATAAAATATTGAATTTCAAAATGAAACTCAATTTCTTAAGCAGTGTTTATCAAGAGCATATGGAAACAAAATCTTATATGGTGGGCAGAATGGCCCCCTCCCCCCCAAGGTGTCCATGTCCTAATCTCTGGAACCTGCGAACATTTTGCCTTATATGGCAAAGAGAAGTTAAAGTTGCAGATGGAATTTAGGAGATTATTTTGGTTTATCAGAGTGGGCACAATGTAATCACATGGGTCCTTAAAAGCAGGAGGAGGCAGCAGAAAAGGTCAGATTAATGTGATGTAGGAAGTACTCAACCCGCTGTTGTTGACTGTGAAAATGGAGGAAGGAGACCGGGGGCCAAAGCATGCAGGCAGCCTCTACAAACTGGAAAGGCAAGGACACAGATTTTCTCCTAGAGCTTCCAGGAGAAAGCCAGCCTTGCTGAAACCTTGATTTTGACCCAGTGAGAACTATAGTAGATTTCTAAACTCTAGAAACATAGTAAATTTGTTGTTTTAAACCACTAACTTTGTGGTAATCCTTTGCCAGCAAAAGGAAACTAATACAATATATAACTGTATTCTGAAATAGGGGTTCTTAAGACTTTATTAGATCATTTCATAATTTATATCTCTACGTATGTTTGCAGATGTCGCCGTGTATTGATAGCTCAACATTTTGATGAAGTATGGAACTCAGAGGCATGTAACAAAATGTGTGATAACTGCTGTAAAGATATTTGTGAGTTCATTGTTTTTTAAACCTTTATAGGCTAATACAGTCGTACGTACGTAATTTAGCTACAGGGATATATTCTGAGAAATGCATCGTTTGGTGATTTCATCATAGTGAAACATCTTAAGAGTGTACTTATATGAACCTAGACAGTATAGCCTAACACACACCTAGGCTATGTGGTAGAGCCTACAGTTCTAGGTTACAAACCTCTACAGTGTGTTACTGTACTGAATACTGTGGGCACTTGTAACACAATGGTAAATATTTATGTATCTAAACATTAAAAGTACAGTAAAAATATGGTTTTATAATCTCACAGGACCACATATGTGTGGTCTGTCATTGACCGAAATGTCACGTGGCACAAGACTATACATACAGCTAGGACTACAGGAGGGAAGTATTATACCTCCAAATGGACTTAAAATATTTAATGAAGTGTGAGTAGAATTTTCTAGATTCAAAAATAATAACACGAAGTTTTGAAACCCAGGTAAATAAAAGTCATGCGTATGCACACATTTTATATTGCTATACTGAGGACATGAAATTTTTAAGAAATGAAAGAAAATACTTTAATCCCTTTGAATAGAAATGTCATTATATAAGAAAAGGCTTATCTTATGATAATCTCTAATACTTTATGGTCACCGATAAGGAAGAAATTTAGTGGAAAATAGAGATTATAGTGAATCATTTTTGTTCCAGATAATGGTTGTCTACTCATAAGAAATTAACTGTGAGCAGTCTTTTGGACCATATTTTAACTTTTTTTTCATCCTGTGTGTATTATATTTGAAGAGCTGGACTAGCTAGTTCCTCATGCAAGACCTGAGTTCTGATGCCTTGGTGGGTAGAGGCCACTACATTTTTAACTTTGCAGCTAAATAAATTTGTGAGTTTATTAGACTATCTTATACTGACCAAATTAACAAGAGTCTGATATATAAATCAGAGTGCTAGACTGGGCACGGTGGCTCATGCCTGTAATCCTAGCTGGCTGGGAGGCTGAGGCAGGCGGATCGCTTGAGGTCAGGAGTTTGAAACTAGCCTGAGCAAGAGCGACACCTCGTCTTCTACTAAAAAATAGAAAGAAATTAATTGGGCAACTAAAAATATGTAGAAAACAAATTAACCAGGCATGGTGGTGCGTGCCTGTAGTCCCAGCTACTTGGGAGGCTGAGGCAGAAGGATTGCTTGAGCCTGGGAATTTGAGGTTGCTGTGAGCTAGGGAGATGCCATGGCACTCTAGCCTAGGCAACAGAGTGAGACTCTGTCTCAAAAAAAAAAAAAAAAAAAAAAGTGCTAGTCTCTTAATTAATAATTGGAGATATCTGTCCAGGACATTCTTGTTGCTAAATCAGAATACATAGGACCCATACTAGTTTTCAGGACTTTGCTTAATGAACACAAATCAGGTAAGTAACTATGGGGAATAGATTGGCTCCCCTAAAGCATACCTCTTGGTAACTTAATAATTATGTCTGGTGGACACTTTGTGATGGTGGACACTTTCCTAGAGCATATGGCAGGCCTTGTGACAACCAGATTGTTTTCTTCACATCACTGTAAACCCCACAATGTGTTGCAGAAACTATAACTTGGTCTAGTAACAGAGATTTGAGGAATAGTCAGTCTTAATTCAAAACGCATTAAGAGGCCGGGCGCGGTGGCTCACGACTGTAATCCTAGCAATTGGGAGGCCGAGGCGGGAGGATTGCTCAAGATCAGGAGTTCGAAACCAGCCTGAGCAAGAGCGAGACCCCGTCTCTACTATAAATAGAAAGAAAATTAATTGGCCAACTAATATATATAGAAAAAACTAGCCGGGCATGGTGGCGTATGCCTGTAGTCCCAGCTATTCGGGAGGCTGAGGCAGGAGGATGGCTTGAGCCCAGGAGTTTGAGGTTGCTGTGAGCTAGGCTGACGCCATGGCACTCACTCTAGCCTGGGCAACAGAGTGAGACTCTGTCTCCAAAAAAAAAAAAAAAAAAAACGCATTAAAAAAAAATTCAATGTTTAGGGTAGCTTACGTTAATAACTAGTTTTAAACCAGTTTAACTACTTAGGATAGCCTATCCTTGCCCTCATTTCTAAATTCTAATTGCCTGTATCCATGTCTGTTTCATTATAGCATTTGAAAGAAAAAATGTAACAGAGTATTGCAGAGATCTAATCAAAATCCTGAGGCAGGCAGAGGAACTGGATGAAAAACTCACTCCATTGAAACTGATTGATTCTTGGATGGGAAAGGGTGCAGCAAAATTAAGAGTAAAAAGTGTTGTTCCTCCCACACTTCCTCGTGAAGACCTGGAGAAAATTGTTGCACACTTTCTTCTACAGCAGTATCTTAAGTATATACAAAGCCATTTCTTGTCCTTCCAAGTTGTCTGTATGATTGTTTCTGCTCTTTTAATTGCAACAGAATAAATGGTTTTGCACTTATTTCATGCAAACTTTTAAATGCTATAGAAAATAATTACCTAATAACTTTAATTGATACTGTAAGTTAAAAAAGAACAAAACTTTCTATAAAGACTGTATTTGCATTCCTATAAGTTTTATTATTTCAAATCAGTGTGTTATTTAAAATTATTGCACATATAGTTATTTCTTTTGTAAATTTCAGTTTGTTTTCTGTAACTCCTTTAGGAGACTCCTTTCTGATTGTTGGCCTTTATCTTTTGCAGAGAAGACTACAGTTTTACAGCTTATGCTACCATTTCGTATTTGAAAGTAGGACCTAAAGCTAATCTTCTGAACAGTGAGGCCCATGTTATTACTATGCAAGTAAAGAAGCCCGCACAGAGCTGTTTCAGGGTAACTGCCTATTCCCAGTTTTGTATATTTAAAAAAAATGTATTAAAGACTATGGGAAAAAGCATCCAGATCCAGTTGAACCCAAGAAGAGATAAGTCAGTTTTCTTCTTAGATTCTGGGTATGGAAGGGAGAAAATACAACATTGTTTTCAGTGGAGATAGTGAAAAAATTAAGACTAGACTTATAACTTAGACTAGAGTTTCCATCCTCTTGGAATATGAAGACTCTATTTTAATATCCAATTTTGTGAGGTACTCTGCTCTCTTAGTATTATTACCAGCACTGGTTGAGAAATCTGTGCTGCTCCTGAGGTTGAAAACCAGTGTTATAAACCAAGCACTACCAAGTCTGCAAAAGCATGCCAAGTACCACTGTCTAAGGGTACTTCAGGCATTCTTCAGAGCTTCTCTGACAGTGTAGCTCCTTTTATTCAAGATAGAGCTTAAATTTGAGTAGAAATTTGGAGATAAAAAACTAGACCCCTGGATACTTAAACTACTGATACAGAAAGAGTATTTTGAAATTATTAATCTCATGAGAAGACTGAATAGCTGAATTTTTACTAGCGTGTTTGCTTTCTTATTGTTTTTGTAGGTTGAACCATCCCAAACTTGTCATTCTGAACAACCTGATAAAAAGGAAGAAAAAAATTCAGGTAACTTCCAGAAGAAGTCCACAAACATGCTTCAACAATCTGGTTCTAAGAATACAGTGGCTAAGAAAAGAAAAACTGATGATGCCTGAAATGAGTGTTAACTAAATTTTCTAAGAAAAGATTAGTTTATGCATGTATACACCATTATTTTTATAGTTAATCAGAAGTTTAATTTTAAAAACAATTTCACTGATATTTTATATATATGGCACTATATTTTCAGAGCTTATCGCTGAAGATTTGAGCTTTTTTTTTTTGGACGCAGAATCTTATTCTTTTGCCCTGGGCAGAGTATAGTGTTGTCATCATAGTTCATAGCAACCTCAAACTCCTAGGCTCAAATTCTCTTGCCTCAGCCTCTCGAGTTGCTGAGAGTACAAGTGTGCACCACCATGCCAGTCTAATTTTTCTATTTTTAGTAGAGACAGGGTCTTAGGCTGATATTGAATTCCTAAGCTCAAGCAATCCTCCTGCCTCAGCCTCCCAGAGTGCTAGGATTACAGGTGTGAGCCATTGTGCCCAGCCTAAGATTTGAGAATTTGAGAACCTGAAAATTGGAGATCATAAATTACATAATTTTAAAGCATGAAACAAGGGAAAAAAATAAATCATTTTTATGTAAAATACTTTAAATGTAAAATACTTGAGAATAAGTTCACATAATTAACTTAAGTTCTTTATGCCTTAATATACTTAGTTGCTTTTTTTTCTTTTGATATAACTTTTTGATAGCAGTGTTATAATGATGATAGAGGCTCATCATTACATGTGAGTGATATTTTAAGCTGAATAATATAGATAATTTGTTATAAAAACCAGTTTCAGAAACAAAAAAGGAATAAAGCATCAATACAAATAATATTAGCAAATAAGATATTGCTGCATCTCTATTTGAGTAAAATAAAACTATAAGCTTCCTGAAACCACAGCCCTATTTTGACATTTCACAAAGAAACGGCTCTGGTCTACAACAGCCCCATCCCTTGGGCCGTGGATCAGTAATTGGTCTGTGGCCTGTTAGGGACCAGGCTGCATAGCTCCACCAACACCCCCCACCCTGGAAAAATTATCTTCCATGCAACATAGGAATTGGGGAGGGAGGGGAAAAGCACACAGCATGAGATGAGCCGTGGGTGAGCCAGCAAAGCTTCATCATTTACAGCTGTTCCCCATCACTCCCCATCGCCCATTGCTGGCATCACCATCTGAGCTCCACCCACCCCACCTTCTCAAACATGGAAAAACTGTCTTCCATGAAACTGTACTAGAGTACATTTTGGCTAAGTAGATAACTTAGCTAAATTTGTTCCAAAGCTAAATCACAAGTGAACGTGTATAAGTTTAAAACATAGAAACAAATAATTTAAGACTTATTATAGAATTTATAAATGATCAATTTTGTATTAGAAAAATATATCTGTAAATAAATTATTTGAACTTAATTCATACTTAGGAATTTATTTTTTTATACATGTCCACTAATATCATTATCACTTCGGTATTCTTAACTTCATTGTGGTCATCATTAACTGAGTGCAGTCATTCCTTTTATTGACTTGTGATTTTTCTTGTCTCATTTGGAACTTTATGTGATTCTTGAAGAAATTCCCTTCTTAGTCAAAATAATCTTCTATATCAATATTTGGATCTAGCAGATCTTCTCCGTATGATGAAAGATTCATTTGGTTTAAAATTAAGTTTTCAAATGTTTCTTCTAAATCAGTTTCACCAATTAAGACAGCTCCCATCATTCGGCCATTTTGCATGACGACTTTGACATATTCTTGTCCTTTGGTACATCTCAGCATTAATTCATGATCTGAACCTAAACCCTGTGCGTTGTATTTTCCCAGCAATACAACCTAAATGTAGGGATAAAAAAGTTATCCTTGTGAGTGCCAAAAATGAAACATAATGTGTAGTTATATTTTGTGTCATGCTAGAATAGCCAGCAGAAAAATTATTCAGTAAAATTTTACAGCTAAAATGTTATTGGGGAGGATTCCAAAGAAACATTTGAATGGCATGCATTAATTCTACAGATAACACTACCAATCTACATTAACATTACAAATATTTAATGAATATAATCAAATATTAATGTTTAGTATTTCTAACATTAAAAATATCTAGTGAATATATAAATATGTAAGATGTGGGCTACATTAGCCTGGAGTCATCGTGTAAAGATTTAATAAGGAAATGAATAGATCTTTCATGAACAAATTACTTAATTTCCCTGAGCCTTGTGAATATGTTTCTCCTTATCTGTAAATTAAGGGGGGGGAAAAAACTTGCCTTGGAGTAGTGTCAAGAGGATTAAATAAAATAATATGTATGGACTAGCACCTCACTCATTTTTGAGTACAATAGTTGTTAGTTCTCCCTCACAAAGAAAGGATGAATCTCAAGTGAAAGTTAGAAATGCACCAACAGGGTACAAATCCTGGAGATTTTTTTTTTCCTCTTAATTGTAAAATATATAAGCTGGGTAGTGATTACCAGATGATCCTAATCATCTTAATTTCTAATTAAGATCAATAATATCAGATATTGATTTGCAAAAAAAATGAAAAAAATTTTTGAAAAATGATTAAAACTATTTAAATTTATATTCAAGTAAGAAAATGAGATGATCTGTCAGAGTTATAAGACTAACAACCAGAAAAGGCATTAATATGTTTATCTTACCTTATAGTTAAAAAATTTTGTTACATGAGCAAACAGTTCAAAGCTGAAATCCATGTCAATAGATTCTCCTAAACTAGCTGCAGCCATGCACTTTGCTGCATACCATCCCATCTGTCTGGCCTGGGTCCACAGCCTCATCTGAAATAATGAAAGCATGTCATATACTATCATTTTTCATTATCATTATTTGAAAAATGTTACCATCTTAACCTCATAAATTCTCTTAGAGGGGTTCAATGTTTGATAGTCCTTCTATCATCTGTGCCATGGAAGTAGCCACTAATGCACCCTAATCAGACTGGTGTTACTTTTAAAATTCTATCTAAATCAGTACCTCTAAAATTGAAGGATGACACCAATCATGTTTTAATAGAATCTCTATTAAATATTAGGAAAATATTTTAAGTTATACCAGGTGAGAAACACATTTTAATTAACCAATCCCCTCTTTAAAGTTTGTCATTATCAGTAATAGAGTTGTCATTATCAGTAATAGAGATGCTAAACTATCACTAAAAAATTTGTTCCATTTTCCAGTAACCTTCATTTTTAAGCGCTAGTTAAGGCTTGCCGTGCAATTATCCAAAGATTGGACAAACAGATCAGTTGGTGCCCAGCCCTAAGGTTATCAGATTTCAACAACTCATTCTGAAAGGTCATTTAAATTTTTCCCCATAGTAGTATTAATTTCCCCTCCAAAGTTTTGGGTTTCCTGGTATAAAAAACACTGTCTTTGGGAGTCACAGTGGATTTGAATATCAACTCTTCTACATATTTAATTTTTATGAGCCTCAGTTTCTTCATCTGAAACAAACATAACACCATCTACCCCATGGCTATTAGGAAAATTAAATAGCTTATCCTATAATAAGCAATTAGTTTCCTTCCACTGCTGTATGTGTATATATGTACATAACTAATGCTGACTTTTTGTGGGCACGGACATAATTTTGGTATTATTTTTGCTTTAAGCATATCTAGTAGAAGTGATACATTTTTTTATTTAGTATCTGTAAATGAGGTAGATGTGATGATGTGAAAGGCTGTCTATGGCAAGGAAGCAGAGTAAACTGAGCATAGTAACAACTTGAGAATGGCTAACAAAAGTGGCCTGCATCTTGGGCTATGTAAAAATAAATCAATTAGCATCCTTGTTACTTGTGCAAATTAAGAAATAGAGTCTACTAGATTTACTCAAAACAAGGGCCACCTATTTAGTTTTGGATATTTCTTCTCTGTATCAGATTATAACACACATTAAAAATATAATTTATCCTAGAGGATTTAAAATGTTAAAAAAATTCCCACAAACTCCAACTACTAATTGGATAAGTACTCTTATCTATTGATTTCTCTGTCTGTAAAAATACAAAATGATGCAGCTGCTTAAATATTCAGTTCTTCCCCTACTTCACACTCCATAGTTAATTGGAATGAATAATATCCCTAACTGTGGAGCTGGTCTTAGCAAAGATAAGCATTAACATCTATCTACCTAGGTCTGTACCCCTCCTAAGACAACCTCACTTCTGGTCATTGTGTTTATTTTCTAGTATTTTTGTTGCACCATTAGAAGGACATAGGCAATACTATGAGGGCAGAAGGAAGTCTAGATCCAGGTGGGAGTTATTAAGACTGAGGAAAGCGGTTCACTGTGGGAACATTTTTCAGTAATAATTAACACAGGACAGAACAGGGTCATCCAGGAATAGAATGTTTTGTCTACATGATTTATTATTGCAGTAGTTTGTTTTTCTTTTTTAAATCTAAAGCTGTGCTGACCAATATGGTAGCCACTAGCCACATGTAGCTATTTAAATTAATGAAAAGTTAATAAAATTACAAATTCAATTCCTCAGTTACATTAGTCACATTTCAACTGCACATGTGATGGTGTCTACTGTGACATCTTGACTGGATGGTGCAGGATTGTAGAACATTTCCATCATCACAGAAAATTCTACCAGACAGTGCTGATACGCATATGGGAATGAAAAAGTAATAGCCCACAATTTCTTTTAATTAAAAGATATCCCACTATACCACTATATAATAACTTATCAAAAAGGAAAAAATGTCTAGTTTTTTTTTTAATATCACAAAACAACTCTGTGGTAGATTCCTACTTAAAGTAGAAAAGTTGGAAAACCAGAAAGCTGAGTTTGTTGGTAGCAATCACTTTATTTTCAGACAGGATCTCTGATAAAAACATGTGATCACATATGCTAGCTCACCTGCTGCCAGACTGGGCTTGGTTGCCAGGATGCAGTGCAGATGTCACCTGCAGCATAGACATCAGGAAGGGATGTGTGCATATGATCATCCACTTTTAGGCCACCATCTTCTCCTAGATCAAACTAAACCATGTTCTCATAAGCATAAGTGGTAAGAAAAATGAAACATAACGTTTCATTCTAAAGTAAAAGAATAAATCAAATTTTTACACCTTGGTATGCTGATGTTTAATGAGGAACTGTAAAATAGCTGTAAAGTATAAACATCTAAGCTGGATTTCCAGGGACCAAATTTCTACTAAGACAGACCCATAAAATTCTTAGAATTTCAACATCAAAAATACTCAATAATTAAAAAAAAAAAAAAAAAAACACTCAATAATCATGACTACCCTAGCCGTAATTACAAGAACACTCTGTTTTTATAAGCTTTGAGTGCTAAAAAGCAAAAAATACAAGATTTTTCTCTAAAAGAATCACTTTTGAGAATTCACAGGAGGTATCAGTCTCTTGCTAAGCTTGAGATTAATAATGACACTTAAGCTAAGATGTTAACTGCTTCAGGATTTCAAGTAGTAAAAAATACTGTAAATCAAGACTTGAAAATAAGCCAAATTGTTTCAACCATCTTAAGTTACAGTTTTGTACTAAAATAATAATTTTTCATGCTTGAGAATTAGAGATCTTCATAAAGAATACTTTAAAAATATTCATAACTGGACAAATAATTTCACCTTACACTGTTACCGTGGAGAAAAGATTCTGTATTTGGTGTAACTCCTGTAGCACTGACAATGAAATCACAGCCATATATCTTTTCATTGGTCAATTCCACATATACAGGCCACATCTCTTAAAAAAAAAAAAAAAAGAAAAAAGATAGACTTTATTCTCAAATGTAATCATCACCAAATGTCCATAGCATCTGTGAATACAATGACTAGAAACAAAGAAAGAAAGAAAAAGGAAGGCAGGAAATGACTTTATAGCAATACCCCTTAATAATTTTTAGAAGGCACAGCTGCCATAATTTTAACGCAAGCAACATCATCTCCTTGTTTTGGGTATAATTAAAAAACTATGGCACTCTAAATGTTTTTCCTTTAAATTTGGACAAATTTTTACAAAGTAAATTAAAATTGATAATCACTTTCTCAACTAATTCTTCAAAAATTGTTACTAATACTTCACACTCTACTTAGTGTTTAGTCCAACTAGGTTATATTCACTTTTTAATGTTTTCCCTCACTATTCATATTCAAACTCTTAACACTCCCTTTTCTTATGAAAAAAATCGAAAGAATTCAGAACAATGGAATATTTTACACACTGGTGGCTAATTGTATTTCTTTAAAAGATGATAGTACTCACAGAAGGTATAGAATAGGAGTTAGGAAATATGCATTTGAGTCCCAATATATACGTTTCAGTCTGATTTTGGATAAGTCATTTCACCTTTGAGAGCTACAGGTTTTTGTTGTGTGTTAATCTGCAAGATATTCTAATTGATGGTCAAAACACTGTGAACCCTATGTAAGATGTAAAGCCCTATACAATGTAATTTATTAGAAAACTTAAAGAACTAAATTTTATTAAATTATGGATTTATTTTTATTTTTATTTTATTTTTTTTTTTTGAGACAGAGTCTCGCTTTGTTGCCCAGGCTAGAGTGAGTGCCGTGGCGTCAGCCTAGCTCACAGCAACCTCAAACTCCTGAGCTCGAGCAATCCTGCTGCCTCAGCCTCCCGAGTAGCTGGGACTACAGGCATGCGCCACCATGCCCGGCTAATTTTTTTTTTTTATATGTATATTAGTTGGCCAATTAATTTCTTTCTATTTTTATAGTAGAGATGGGGTCTCGCTCAGGCTGGTTTTGAACTCCTGACCTTGAGCAAACCGCCCGCCTCGGCCTCCCAGAGTGCTAGGATTACAGGCATGAGCCACCGCGCCCGGCCCCCTATTTTTATTTTTTATGTTTAAATTTTATATGGAAATTTGAAGTTGATTTTAAATATAATATAGCAATATTAAATTGTTTTCCTTTTAATTAAGTGGTTATATAATTTTTTATTCCATTACTTACCTTTATCATTTGTAACTGACTTCTCATGGTGGTCTCTTGGAAAAGTCAAGGACTCTTTCTTTAAAATTCTAAATTCTTCCTGAGAGTAGATATTCTTAACTTCACACGTAGTTTCAATGTGAATCTTATGAGAAAACTAAAAAAAAATAAAATAAAAATACTTGTCACCATAATACTTTGGAAAGAATGACCTGAGTTATTGATGAAGAAAAAATTGCTAATATAGTTGCAGAAACAGAAAACATAATTCTTATAAATGAAAACACATTGAGTACTCCCAAATAAGCCTCTCAATTTCTATGCATGAAAGGAGGAGAAATTCATTCAGTACTTAAGAGATCTAGAAGTTGTATTGGCAAAAAGTATGGAGGGTATATTTTTTAGTTTAAGCCTCACTGATAATTACACATGTATTTTTTAAAAATTACAGTGGTTATGGACTATTCAGGGAAAAACTTACTCAGCGAAGTTCTATCTTATTGTTATATTGTAGAACCTTAGTAAAGTGCCAGGTAGACAGCAGACATTCAATAAATGTTTATTGAACTAAACTGTTGAAGTTCTTGGGTTAAATATACAACTATTTTTAGGATCTGAAGGTGTGGAAAGAAAGGCTTTTGCAGTATTTCTATCACAAAATTAAATATGCCAGGTAATCAGTCCTAGTCCCACCTACCTAAATCAGAAAACCAAAGCTTTAAAGAAATCACACACAGTAATAAAGGACTGCATGTGTGCTTCACCCTTTACTTACATTTACCAGATTTATTATAAAGGATATAACAGAGTACAGATGAAGAAATACATAGGACAAAGCATATGGGAAGGGGCGTGGAGCTTGCGTGCCCTCTCCAGGCTTGCCACCTTCCAGGAACCTCCATGTGTTCAGCTATCTGGAAGCTCTCTGAACCTAGTGCTTTGGGTTTTTATGGAAGCTTCATTACATAAGCATAATCAGTTAAATGACTGGCCACTGGTGTTCAACCTAACTAACCTTCAACTCCTCTCCCTTCCTAGGAGATTGGGGGGAATGGGGCTGAAAAGTTTGAACCCTTCAATCTTGCCTTGGTCTTTCCTGTGACCACCCCCATCCTGAAGCTATCTAGGGGCTTCAGCCACTAGTCAATTCATTAGCATAAAAAAGACACATCACTTTGGAGATTCCAAAAATTTTAGGAGCTGTGTGTCAGAAAAGACCAAATACAGACATACCTCCTTTTACTGCACTTCACTTTATTCTGCCTTGCAGATATTGCATTTTTTATGAATTGAAGGTTTGTGACAACCCTGCCTCCAGCAAGTCTATAGGTGCCATTTTTCCAATAGCATGTGCTCACTTTGTGTCTCTGTGTCACATTTTGATAATTCTTGCAATATTTCAAACTTTTTCATTATTATATCTATTATGGTAATCTGTGATCAGTGATTGCTGATGTCACGGTTGTAACTGTTTTGGGGGTGCCAACAAATGTTCTGTGTGTTTTGCCTGCTCCACTGATAGGCCATTCCCTGTCTCTCTCCCTCTCCTTGGGCCTCCCTATTCCTTGAAACACAATAATACTAAAATCAGGACAGTTTATAAACCTACAGTGGCCTCTAATGTTGAAGTGAAAGGAAGGGTTGCATGTCTCTCACTGTAAATCAAAAGCTAGAAATGATTAAGCTTAGTGAAGAAGGCATGTGAAAAGCTGGGAAAGGCCAAAAGCTAGGCTTCTTGTACCAAACCACCAAACTGTGAATGCAAAGAGAAAGTTCTTGAAGGAAATTAAAAATGCTACTCAAGGATCATATGGATGATAAGAAAGAGAAACAGTCTTCCTGAGAAAGTTTGTGTAGTGTGGACAGAAGATCAAACTAGCCACAACACTGCCTTAAGCCAAAGCCTAATTTTGAGCAAGGCCCTAACTTTCTTCAATTCCATGAGGGCTGAGAGAGGTGAGAGAGCTGCGGAAGAAGAGTTGGAAGCTAGCAGAGGTTGATTCATGAGGTTTAAGGAAAGAAGCTGTCTCTATAACATAAAAGTACAAGGTGAAGCAGCTAGTGCTGATGTTAAAGCTATAGCAAGTTATCCAAAAGATCTAGTTAAGATCATTGATGAAGGTGGGTACAATAAACAACAAACTTTCAATGCAGATGAAACAACCTTCTATTCTAGAGGAAGAAGCCCTCTAGGACTTTCATAGCTTGAGAGGAGAAGTCAACTCCTGGTTTCAGACCTTCAAAGGACAGGGTGACTCTCTTGTTAGGGATTAATGCAGCTGGTGAATTTAAGTTGAAGCCCATTCCATTTACCATTTGAAAACACTAGGACCCTTAAGAATTGTGCTAAATCTACTCTGCCCCTGCTCTATAAATGGAACAACAAAGTTTGGATGACAGCACATCTGTTTATAGGATGGTTTAGTGAATATTTCAAGCCAACTGTTGAGAATGCTCAGAAAAAGATTCCTTTTAAAATATTACTGCTCATTGAAAATGCACCTGGTCACCCAAGAGCTCTGATGGAGATGTACAAAGAGATTAATATTGTTTTCATGCTGGCTAACATAACATCTATTGATGGTGGTCTGGAACTGAACCTACATTATCTCTCAGGTATGGCAGCATATATTTCACAATATCACACCTGGAGAGTTAAAAAACAAGGCCGAGAGCCAGTCTTAGATGAATTTGATATTCACCCATGTTTGGTGCGCAACTGGGCCACATGGCTTTTAAGTCCTTTCTTAGCCCTATGTATTTTAAGTAAAGTGACTTAGCAATTCTTTGACTATATATATATATATATTTACCAGTCTTTAACAAATGGCTCAAGAATTTAAAATTACATCTAGACATGTTTAATCAGTATATGAAAACATACCTCTTTTGTTCCTTTAAGATTCAAGCCTTCATGCCAGTCTGGTCCCAAAGCACTGCCTACATTATCGGCTTCAGCTTTGGTTCTTGCTTCCTTTTTCCTTCCTAAAGAGATGAATCAAATGATATACAAATTGCCAGGCAGAGAATTATGCCTGTGTTTTGAAGTTTTTAGGCAATGTAATATACATACATATATGCACACAGCATGACTATACTATGTTATCTATATTAATAGTTTTATTCATTATAATATTTTCTGATGTAGAGCTACAAAATGGACGATCTTTCAATTGAATGTTGAATATAAAAACACTCAGCTTACCTTTTAGATGTTACACTGGTTAATTTGAAGGGTAAGAAAATTAATTGTCAAATTTTCAAAGTTTTGTCAATTTGTAACACCGTCGAACCTTACAAAATTACTAAAAGTTTTGTAAAGCTATTAAACTAAAAAAAATGTGAAGTTTGTTATTAGTTTTTAAATTTATTGCATTTTTTACAAAATTACCTTAGGTGTTGCCCAATTGTAGCATCTGTTTGCAAAGATACAGATGGCTGGTTTACTTAGTTCACTTTAAATTTCCCACTGTAATTTTGTGTGTGGGTGTGTGTGTACCCATATACACACACATGTATTTATATATCATCTAGAAAATCTGAAAACTTCATGTACAGGTATAGAAATTACTGTCCATATTATTATCTCCCAAATATTTTTACTAAATTTTCTTATAGCCCCTTTCTATATGGTTAAAAAAATAGTTTCGTCTGAGAATTAATGAGCTAGATGTCATGCTTACCTTCAGTTGTATATCTGGTTCTCTTGTGTGCAATTTTAGCCTCTGGTTTTTCAGCAATGAGCTTTGAAGTCAAGAATTCAGCTGCTCCTGCATCGAAGAAAGTGTTCCCTATAGCTTTATCTTTAATGGCCCAAATCACTTCACAACCTTCAATTTCATACCTAAAAGGAATGTTAAAGTTAGGTAATTTCAAAAGTTTAAGTAGAAATCTTTATATCTGCAAATAATAATTATCTCTTAGAGCAAAAATACACAACACATTTTAAGGCAAATTGGTTAAGACTTATTATAGAGAGGAAAATCACATTCTTTAAGGATATTAAGAGTAAGCATAAAATAGTAAAAGAAACTTAACCAGTTTACTGAGGAAACCTAAGTGACAAATGTATGAAAATCACATAAAATTTCATTATAATGAATATCATTTGAAAATGATCAATTTCTCCAACATAGTTGTGTGAATGGTCCCCAGGGTTCCCAGGGGTAAGCAGTGCTTTGTTTATCTGGTCATAGCATAATTAATGATGGATGGTGTACATAGCTACAATGTTAAGAATGTTCATTTCTTTGGGAACAATTTTTTTATATACTGAAAGCACCACATTATTGAAAGGGTTAGAAAAGAATTAGAGTTATAAGCTAAAACATTGATTTTGTTATAAAAGAACCATTATCTTGCATTTAATTCCCTTTATCATAGAAATTCCCAAGCCATCTAAAGAAAGATCTAGTTCACAGACTGATCAAGGGTATTAGAGGAAGAAAGGCAGGGACATAGTATATGTAAGCCATCTTCTATTACTGTTTACCATCTAGCCAGAGCTCCTGGGCATCTGATGTTTTATTCCTAGGTTTAGACACTGAGAATGAACATATGGTTTTCCTAATATTCATTTCATAAAGTCTCTGAAGTCTATTATAATTAAGGGGATTATATAATTTATCATCTAACCTGGGACATTATTTGCTATTAATAATTGTTTTGGTGCAACTGGTATAAATGGGGATAATCCCAGACTAACAGGACACATGGCCATCCTAACTATAATATGATTTTACCTGAACTTGCAATGGTAATAAGAATGCTGTATACAAATTATTAATTTTAAACATTTCTTTATGGTACAAAGTATTGCCACCTTTATAGACTGATATAATGTAACAGGTTATAGGACTTTTCAAGGCTAATCAATAAATAGAAAGTTTAGTACATGTGACTCCAGATCATCTGATATTCATACTTTTTGGCACATGGTAAAGGAGCCTCTTACCTCACTCAAAAAGCCTTTGTTTTCCCTGTTCTCCTGTGCCAGCAAACATTTACAGTCACTAAATTTCGGATTACTGGGAGAACTTTCTATTTTATGCTGCTCAGGTCATGTAGCACTGCTGACCAGCAGAAAGCGCAATGTAAATACACACTTGGTAATACATTTCATATTTGGATTTATACACAGGCACATAGTTCTCAAAAAATGCTTTCTTTTTATACATTGGAAATTTCTATCATTTTTCATGTTTTAAAGTAATATAACTTTGGCTAGTAGGCCACGTTATTTATAAGTAAGCACAAGTAACTCCTATACTTGCTCTACCACATAGGATACCCTCTAATCCTCCTACCTGAACTATGTGTGCAGCAAAACGCAGAAGCTTAAAGGGGAAATACTGCTTTCATTTATAAAACCACTTTTAAAAACAGACACCAGTGAGGTATTATATAGTTTTGTGAAATTATGAAAAATGGTATCTGTTTGAAAGGAAAGGATTAACCTACACCTGGAAAGAAGAAAACAGAGTAATAACTAAAAATAAATACTAAAGAAACTGGCATTCATCTCAGTGGAACATGGATGTTATTAAAGAGTAGAAAGGGTTTGGATATGTCACTTTTCATCATGAGAGACAAAGACCTAGTCATTCAGTGGACCTAAATTCAGAGAATAACATTATATGGGACCTTTCTTAAACTATTAAAGTGCTTACTAAAAACAAAATTATGAGTTTTATTCAATTATATAGCCTTCAATCTCCAACCTAAAGAAAATGAGGAATAGGATTCAATGTTATAAGACATTTTTAAAGAGAAGGAAGTTTTTAAATGTAAATAATAATTATTATAATATTAAGCAATATTTTTGGTGATAGCTAATGGAGAAACTCTGTTACATGTATGTAAGGATTTGAAGCCCTTTTATAATAAAGATGTACCTCCCACCTCTTGGCCCATATTTTGGTTTTGACTCTAATTTTCTATGCATTTTGTCATACAATGCTACAAATTCCATAATTGCAATAATGAGTGCCACCCCTAGTACTCAGACAATTTAAGAATTCTTATAGGCTTCCACTAAGACTGATCATCCTCTAAAAGAGGGGGGCAAAAACTTACTTGGAGAGTTGAAAAAGATGCCAAGTGAGCAAAGATAGGACTTTGGCAGATTCTTTATTTTGATTCAAATTTGTTCTTTTTGTGGTGTGACCCCACTTTATGGCCTGAAAAAGATCCAGACTAGACCATGTCAGCCATCCATTGGAAGATAAAATCATAAAGTAAAAAAAATGCTCCGCAGGCCACAGCAGGATATCTTGCAATGTTTTTTGATCTTTAAATATCATCTCAAGATGAAAATATTTCATATTAATTAATGCGTTCACATTTCCCAAACTTCCAAAAACCAAGACTTGGGAGTGCCACATATCCTGAATTAGGAGTCACAAGTTTTAGGTTTCATTGGCTAGACAGGTAACATAAATGGGTGAAGTAGGATGTATGGTATAAATGATAAAAAGTGGTGGTGATATGACTAGAAATCTCTAAAAGTGTACACATTTAAATTATTTTTAAACATAGTACATACTTATAAAACACATCTATGGGTCAAATCTGGCCAGTCACTAGTGTATGACTCTTTGAGACCTATAGTATTCCTGAAACATTAATGTTTTATAAAGAAATTTCTCCAATTATAGATTCCATAAAAGCTAAAACATTGGGCAACAAAGTGAGACTCTGTCTCAAAAAAAAAAAAAGAAAAAAAAAAAGCTAAAACATAAAGCTAAAACATAAAACATATATGTTTTCTCTTTGAAAACATATAACAATTATATTTATCTTTGCTTTTTAGGATAAACGGTGCTTTCTAGTCTGCCAATAATCACATGAATCACAGAGCAATTGTTAAATATTTTAAAACATACTTACACTAATTCAAGTGCAATACCACCATTCCCTATGATCATTATTCTCTTAGCTTTAGTCAGCTGTTTCTGAAATTCCTATATTAAAAAGAAATTCCTAAATTAAAAAGAGATCATGTTTTGTAATAGTGGGCAATACCTGAAGTAAGAAACTTCACCGATAATAATGTAAAAATGTAATTATTTTAGCAAATTTATAAGGGAAGAACAAAATAAGTCTCACTTTCCCACTCTGCCAAGATGAACCCTCCAAATTAATATTACAAATATTCCCCTTTATGTTTCATCCCAAGCTGCCTTTATAGCATTTTTGCATCTCCTGATCTTCCTTGCCTTTTATGTCATTACATTTAGAGTACTTCAGAATTTCAGCAAGAGGCATTGTCTTTAGTTTGCCACATTGTCAACTATATGCCCAAGTCAATTATTCTTTCTTTTCTCCTAGACTGTCAGTTGACACGTTTCCTTGGAGTCACAAAACTCTCAGGAATGAGAGGCACTGCACAGTGGTTAACAGCACAGATTCTGTAGTCACTAGCTCTGGCAGTTACTAACTGGATGTCCTTGGGCATGTTGCCAACCTCTTTGCACCTCTATAACCCCTAAGGTTTCTGTAAGGATCATGTAAGATGATGTAGATAAAGCTGTGGGGGCCAGGGAGTTATCAGGCATATAATAATGTCTAACATTTATTGAAAAAATGTTATTACCATTAGGAGACAGTATTCAGTTGCAAATCATATATTCCCAAAGTAGAGTAACAAATATGTGTGTAAGTTGTAACATTCGGGACAGCCATTATATTTGGGCTATCTCCTAACCAAAAGAACATAGGACATCAGCATCAACTAAAAAACAAGGAAAAATGTCAACTGAAACCAAACTGAAATTTGCAGTAATAAAACATTATAACTATTCTTTGGTTTACAGATCATGAAACAAAAACCTCCCTTCTGCTATTATAGTTTAGAATTTAACATTATAAATGGAACACTTTACTTCAGATGTAGAAAAGTCTAAGGAATCTTCAAGTTCCCCTCCCATGACTCAAGCTTAAAATGTTACCTGAGCACTGTCTGTATCACGGATTCCTAATACATAAGGATTTCCTTCACATATCAATTTTGGTTTAGCTCCAGCACACAGACAGAGTTTCTTATATAAATGCTGATTGCCATCTTCTGTTACAATGCACTGCAAACACATAGAGCCATGAAAGGAAGAGGGGAAACAAATTTATACATAGGTACAATTTCATTTTAAATTAAAAATTCAATAAGACATAAGCAAAAAATAATATATTAAGGTTGCCTCTTGGTGGCACTAAATTCTTTGTTACAGCAATTACAAAACTAAGCATGAGAATACATTCTCTGTCCACTGATTCTTAATCCTTTTAGGGTCATGAACCATTTTGGGAATCTTATGAAAAACCTGTTTTTCTCCCCTGGAATAAAAAAGTACATTCACACAAAGGTTTATATTAAACTTCAGGGAGTCTCTTGATGCTTGAAAAAGGTATGTTGACCTCTTTTCATTAGCTACTGCTAAATTTTTGGCAGTAGATATGAAAGTAAAACACACTATCTGTAATTCACTAAAAAATGTAAAGGACAATGGATAAGAGAATAGACGTGTACTGCATGTGGGATATTTTTCAAATGATAATTGAATCTGATTCATTCAAATACCTTAATATATCAATTTCCTCATCATTCATTTAGTATGCTTTTCAAAGCCTACCTCAGTTTGCAAAATTAATTGACATGGATGTTCTTTGGAATATGTATTACCACTATAAGTATTAGGAAGTTACTCTGGTTTTGGGATTCAATTTTTTTATTTTTTCTCATGAAACTCAGTACTTTTTCTTACTTTTTTTCTCTAAAATTATTTGTGTTTCAAATATGGTGTATATATGTTTTCTCCCAAAGGGACAACTCATAAATTAAAGCTGCCTTACAGAAGCAACTACAAACCCTACTTCCCATCTTGCCTAAACCTCATTTAAGGATATTATAAATCATCTGACAGCATCCTTTCCCGAGACTGCCTTATTCTTTCTCATGTACAAGGGGTTACTGAGTCTTGCTGAGTTTATAGTAGAAATCTCATACAGATCTGGGATATTCTTTCCAATTACATTGTCCCTGTCTTAGTTTAGGCCTTACCTCATTTGAGATTATTGCAAGCACCTCCTAATTGGTTGTTGGCTACTAGCTACTTGCTCTACCTCAGTTCATCCTCAACATTGCTGTCAGATATATCTTCCTAAAAAAAAAAAATCAAACCCTATTTTATCATCACTGCCCCCCACTTACAATCACTTTACAATTTCTCCTGAATATAAAATATATTCAGCTTCATAGCATGACATAAAAAGCCCTTTATAATCTTATTTACTTCTATCTCTAGCCTTGTTTGCCAATGTCCTTTACTTATTCACATCCCAATCTCTTTGACATCCTCACTATTCTTCATACCCCTTTTCTTTTCTTTGGATCTTTGAACATTCAGTCTCTTCTTCCTAGAATGCCCTTTTCCATCTGGAGACCTTTTAATTCACCCATCCCCGTAAACCCCAACTTAAATATATTACTCCCTCTGTGAAGTCTTCCTAAATCACTAATATCAGAGCTTTGATAATATTTTAGTGACTGTGCATCTTGCATGTCCATATAATTATAGTATGCATGTCTGTATTCCCTATGACACTCACAGCTCCTAGGGGTAGGCAACTTGTATTATTCTTACTGTATCCCAGCATCATTGTAGTACCCAGAATACAGTGGACACTTACAAATATTAACATAATCTGAAATGTGAAAACTTTATACGTTAGGGACTTAAATGGTGGTGGTAGTAAAGGTGGGATCAAAAGAAGGCAGGCAAAACCGCACCAAGATTTAACAATGGAAAACATCAGTAAGAAAAATATTTTCTTACATGTTCTTCACTCTTCAGTTGCTTTACTCCAGATTCTATAACCTTAATGTTGGGAAAGCGATTTTCTAACATGGTACTTGATTGTTCTTCAACATCAAATTCTTCCAATATTTTAGAAATCTGTATTAGATCAAAGAGGTTAAAATGTTATTTATTTTAAAAAATATTATCTTTTAAAAATCTTAAAATACTTTCATTTGCATCCATATACTACTATTTCATGTTTATAAAAGAAGAAACTTAGCTGACTCTATCATGTATAGTGGAAAGAGGACTAGACTCAGCATTTTAAGACTTGAAGGCAAATATTAGTTCTGCCACTCCTGGGCAAGTTAGATGAGTCACTGAGCTTGTTTCCTGGCCTGTAAAATGAATGCTGACCTGTAAAATGAACACTACACCACTTACTTCTCTACAGTTTAACCAAACGGCGTATCTATTTCCTTATCCTTCCAGCTTTCTCTCTCTATAGACTAGTTAACCTTATTATGACCTAGTCTTGGAAGTTCTTTCCTTTTTTCTAAAACCAATGCAAAATGCTCTTGGATTCACTTTCCTTCCTTTCCAGCTAAAATTCCATCTGTTGTAGATCATTTCATCTTTTCACCAAAACCTTTTAACTCCTTGCTCTCTTACTCTTAGCCATTAATTAACCTGAAAAGCCCTAACCATAGATCTAACTACCTAGTTTCTTAGTCATATACCCAGTTTGCTGTAGAAGGTCCACACATCCTTGCAGATTGGTATCTGACCTCAGCTACTCCTTAAGCACTGTATGGAAATCCTACTACATGGCACTAACAGTTTTTCAAATTTTTTGGTCTCATGACCCCTTTACAGTCATACAAATTATATAAGAACCTACTTCTTGGGTTATTTTAAGGATTAAATAATATATTTAAAATAGTTATTATTTATAAGACTGCTTAGTGTATAGTAAGCACTCAATAAATAATGGATTATTACTCTTATTTTTTCCCTTTTAAAAATTACACAAATTATGAATTCATGCTCTTTTAAACACTAAACAAACAATACACAATATAGAGTAAATGTTAAATCTTCACCACACTCTAAATTTCGCCCCCATCTGTCAAGATAATCCATAATGACCTTGGTGTTATGTTCTATACTTTTAATTTCTGTATCTTGTGTTTCTAGTACATTGATTGATATATAATATAGGTGTTCAATAAATAAAAAGGGTGCCATTTCCTACTGCTGACACTTAGAGTAAGTACACCCCTGTGTAGTAAAAAAGGAGGATATTAACCTAATATTACAGGTGAAATAATTTAGATACAAAGATTGACCAAGGCTACAGAACCAATAAATAACAGAGTCAAGTCAAGAGCCCAAGTTTTTTTCCTTTTACTATACATAAATTACAGAATTGGTAAAAACTGGACAGAGGTCTCATAGCTCTAGTATTATTACACCAAATGAAGTCTTCTGGAAAGATAATTATTAGACGCAGCTATACATCTTTCACCTATGTATGTTCTCTTACCCTCTAATTAAATATATACTTTTTAAAGAGTAATAGCTATAATTTGTTCTCTGCTTTTCCAAATTCTGTAAGTCTTTTGGCTGTACTTAGATACTAAGATATCTTATGTCTCTTTAGGTCAGTTATAAAGGGACGACATGATATATGATACTAAATTACCCTTGGCCTTAGGGGTTTATTTACAACATGAAAAGTTATATTCTATTATCAGAATATTATAAGGGAAGACTTGTATTAAATGAAAGACTATGGTAGTGTCTTCACTGAAGAGTGGAAAAAAAGATTAGAATTTATGTTTATAATTTTAAAAATTTCATTTTTTTGCACAGGTTTTAAAACGTTTGTAATTATAGCTGTTATTCATACATATAATTTATGTACACATAAATTATACACCTTCACGTATATGGATGTGAGTGCAAAACTTTTTAACAGCTAAGGTATGGGATCAAAAAGTTTGGAGACTGCTCTTCTATGATACTATGACCCAACTGATGTTAGACCCCATATTATAACGCATAATATAAATTCGTGGAACTACAAAATGTTCTGAGGTGCATATTACACATCTGAAACACTAATTATTTACAAGTATAAATTTGACTTGGAAATACTTTTATTCTGATTTATAAACACACATACAGTGGAAGGGGGAAATATATAGAGACAGAAATATTCTAAAAGACTTTAATTTAGGAGTTTCCTAGACCTGACATCACACTGTTTACCATTTCATGGGTAGGGGTGTATGTGAGGTAATACATATGTAAAGTAGCTTGATTTAGCTATTCCACAATGTACCCATATTTCAAAACATCATGTTGTATAACATATATGCAATTTTCACTTTTGAATTAAAAAGGGAAAAAAACACTATAATAACTCTAACTGCTATTTAAGTTATTGTCATGAAATACATATTAAGAAAGTTATACAAAGGTTCTTACCTGCTTGAAATTTGTAACTGCTTTAATAATAGGAGAAGCTGTTACCAAGAGAATATCTTCTGATGGAAAGTGAACAGCCAACTTATTTTTAAAAAGAGAGAAAAAAATATGATAAATAAATTTAGGCATTAGTATATATGGTGTGTGTTTGGGGGGTGGGGAGATGAGGTGGAAATAATGCAATTTTAATCATGTAATCAACCCAGGAAATTAAAAACCCATTGTTCCTCATCTAAAGGTCTCCATTATTTTGGGTCTTATTCATATTTATGGGGCAGTGGTGAGTACTATTAAACTCTGATAATGACAAAATGAATAATGCCTTTATACCAAACACTAACAAAGACTTTCTGAATAAGACAAGTGCTATAAAGAAGTATCACTTATGTACTTCAACTACTTGGTATATCAATTTTCATGCAGAGGATTAGAATAAAACTAGCCTCCTAATTAACAGTTAAACCAACTTCTATTTATTTTAAAATAATACTTAATTTGCCTTCAATGAGATGAAATTAAAGCAAACCCTCAACATTAAACACTTAGAATCTCAGTCTGACTTTTCCTAAGCTTTGATACTATTCTGCCTCTTCCAATCAGTATATATTCTGGGAAGACAAAGCCATTTTAATAACAACTTAAATTTAGAGGTGTAACTTGCTATTGTTTCATTATTTTCCTCTAGCTACAACCTCTGTCTTTCTCATTTTGAAGTTCTTGAAAGCATTTTCTCATCTCAAGGTCTGGTTCCTCACTCCACCAACCTCTATAATCTGGCTTCTATCCCTACCATACTACTAAAACTGAGCATGTTCAAGTTACCTGTCCATCCTTAAAACCCATGGGATTCTCTTTAGCCTCACCTTATCTGAACTTTCTATAATATTTGACAATATTATTATTCTGTCCATCTTTTCTTTGCATATTCTGTAATTTATCTCCCCCATTTCTATTTCCACTTTCTAGATCAGGTCCTCAGAATTTCCTTATACTACTGAAATCACCTTCAAATTGGCTTTCCAGTCTCATATATTAACCATCTGCCTCTGCCCCAAATATAACTAATCATCTTTCAAAAATTTTCATTTGATAACTTTACTCCACTGCTCAAAAACATCTGACTACTTGTAAATTCTTGTTAAGTTCTTAGCGTGACTTACAAGACTATGATCTGGTCTGCGCCAACCTTCCCTGCTTCATCTGTGGTCACCTTGCCCAAGCACTGTGTGCCATGCATTTCCCAGATGGTGCCATGCATTTCCACTGGAGACTACACTGTTAGCCTCCCTTTCAAATGTCTTTCTTTTCTTGTCTATCTGGTGAACTTTCACTCATCCTTTGATAATGAGATAAAGGGATACCTCCTTTGAGAAAGATACCTCTTCCCTAATTCACTCCCTACCAACTTCTTAGGCACCCCACCCTAAAATAACAGCTCGATGTCTCTTCCACTAGACTGTGAATCCCCAGCACGGGGTACCATGCTGTTCATATCTTACTACTCAGCCCTTAGTGCTGTGCCTGGAACACAGGTGTTGACTTGATGAATAAATGGAAAATACACGTTCAAAGATGAAAAGTTGAAAAACCCTTGAATTTCTTGCACTATTTCTTATGATGTCAGTGACTGCTTATGTTTACTTTTTATCAACAAAGTAATCAAGTCTTTGGGTCAGTCTATTCATCATAACCAGAAAAGCAGTCCCAAGCTGCGTTTAATCCCTTCCTGATTGTTTTACAAAACATTACTGAAGTTATCTTCTATCTTGGCAGTTCAAAGTACAGGAAACTTACGTAAGGGTTTATTATTCACTCATGACTTGGTAACTATCTGGAAACTGAACTCAATCAGCTAAGACTGGGGGTTTGAATTTTCTGTGCAAATAAATACAAAGTGCTCTTGTCTGCTCTGGCTTTATATACTAGGATCAGAGCCTGCTTCAGGCAGCTTTGGCTTCTCCGCTAATAATTTGCTCCCCACTCCTGACGCAAGCCTGACACACAGCTTGCGAGGTTCTAACGACCTCATCTGGAGGCCACCACGCAGTTCCTAGTATCTGCTAGCAAGAAGGAGCCCGAGGGGTCGGGGTCGCGGGGAAAGGGCGCGGCTAAAAACGGAGCCGGCCGCAGGGCGAGGCAGGGGGCGGGTGGGAGGCCTCCAGCGCCCCCGCCTTTGGGGTCGGGAAAGAGGCGGAGCCGCCTGCGCGCGCGCGCCCTACCTGCTCCGCACAAGTGACGCCCGCGATGCCGCCGCCGACCACCACGAACTTCCCCGCCGCCGGGGGAGGGCGCGCTGCCTCCATGCTCTCGGAGTCCCAGTGGCTCACGGAATACTGTGGGGGAGCCGCGCGAGTTTGCATGAAGGGCCAGGGAGGAGCCGCCGCCGCCGAGCGGTCACTTCCGGCGCCTGGCCCAGAGAATCCGACCTACGGGTGCCGCGGAGCTCACACTTAGTCTTCTCGCGTATCTGCCGCTGGCTGCGTTTCTTTTTTTTAAACGCGGAGGCGTCTCGTCGTTTCCAGGGCTTTGTGTAACTATTATTACTACGCTTAAATGAAGCCCGTCCACGAAGATTTGATAAAGGGAAAGCAAAAAGTAAATAATCATAAAAGAAAAAAGATGACGAGCTGCCGAAAGAGGTTTGGCAAACTGCTTGTCTAAACATAGATAATTCTCATGGGACAGAACATTCATAAAATAAATGCATTGCTCTGAAGTTCTGCTTGCTCCTGCGAAAAAATAGACGTGGGCGCAGATCTTAACATCTTAGTGGTTAAAGGACCCTTCGGGAACATGGTGCTACCCTACTCCTGTCATTTTTGTACACGAGGAAACAGACTGTTTTGAAAACCGCTTGACTGCTGCCCTTCCTGTAACAGACCAAGCACAAGCATTCTACGTGACCAGGCAAAGCAGTGCTACTGAATTGTCCCCTAATGAGTTATAGCTTTCAGCCACAATTTAAACCTCAGCTAAGATTCCCAGTAGTATAGAGTTGCTCGCCGTTTTGTCAAATCACACGAATATTTCTCCTGCTTCCAAGAAATAACAGCATGTGTGAGAGCCGAATGAAATATTCCCAGTCTTAATTTTACTGTTAATGCCTTTTTTTGTGTTCATTTGTTTTGATGGCTAAATTATTTTTATAACTATTTTTTACTCTATTTACACCATTCGCTATATTATTTTACTCTTTACTATTACCTTTGCTGTCTCATGTAATAGTAATACTTTCCCTAGGCGTTGTGTTGTAATATTAAGGTACTGTCTCTCAAATGGCTCACTCTAAAACTGGTAATTACCCTTTTAATTCTGTAAACTCTGAGAATCACCGTTCTATATGAACAGGAAAACCTACCACTTATCTAATTACACATATTTACTGATACCCATAATAATCATTGTGGTTTGATTTACTAAGTTAAATGTGAGTCTAATTCCTGTTACTTAGTTTAGACAACCAAACAAAGCATTTCTAGGAGGAGGAAATAGTATTTTAAGCCCGTTTATATCTAATCTTGCTTCTCCAGTTTATTTTCACATGATCTCACTCACACTTTGCTCCATTCAGACTGAACTACATTTGCAACTCCCAGGATATGACATTTTCTTTCTTTTCTGAGCATTTCCATATGTCTTTTGCCTAACTACTTTTCCCTGGCTAACTCCTCATTGACCTTTGGTTTCATCTAGCCATCGCTTCTCCTAAGAAGCTTTATCTAATGTCCTCAAGACTGAGTTAGGTATCTTCTGAATTTAGACTTATTCCACTTTATTCTATTACCTGACCTCCCCACCACCACCACCACCACCATAAACTCCTTACTTAATCTCAGAGATTATTTCTTATCTCCTTTAGTATCTCCAATATTCAGTTACCAGTAAGTGTTCAACAAAAATATGCTAAAAGAATTAGGAAATGGAGCATGAGACTGTCCTGAAGTGTCTTAAAGACTTTTAAGGTTCATCCTTCAGAGTCACTGATCCTCCTGTATATTGTGACTGCTCTTTCCCATTTATGGAGGTCAGAGAGAAGAGCCCCCTGGAACTTAAGCTCCTGGAGGAAATGGAGGGAGATCTTTGTAGAGAAACAAAGCAGTAAGAGGCTCTTTCAAATGTAAAGGAATGGTGACCTTTATTCTTCCCCTCTTGAAGGCTGGCTTTTATCATGGGGGTGTAATGGTAAGATCTAGCTATTGACAGGTCTGCCTCTTGGCAGACTGTTGTCCTGATTCTTTGGCTCCTTGCTTAGAAGAATCACAAGCAGACTGATGCGATGGAGTGACCGCATACGGGAAACAATTCCACACCAACAGCTTGTACTGCAGAAAAGAAGGAAGCTACATAAAGCCGAAAATACCTTCCACAGAGAGGAATGGGTCAATCTCTACAAGTGAAGGAAGACCTTCAGGATGCCCAGGTGGTTTTCCTTTATTGGCCTGGTCTGGGGACCAGATTACAGAAGGTGTGAGATGTTAAGAGATGATTAATCTACATGATTGTCAGGTGTTGTCTGTTTTCCTGCAGTCACTTTCCCTGAGGGCTTCTCTGCCCCTAGGAACCCACCCTCCTGGCCTGTATCTGCCACCTGCAGATTTGGTCCCTGCCTAGTATTATCTTCCACACTGGCCTGAATATCCAACTTTTGGATATTTCTAAGCATTAAGGAACGTTCAGGGAGGATCACTAAGAAAAGCCTAGTAGCGCATCTCACCTTAGTGTTGATTGGATGTGGAGCAGGTTAAAAGTAAGATAGAGGTAACTTCGAAACACGAAATCCTCAAGGAGGGAAGCAACAGGTACAGGTTGGGACAAGGGAGGAACTGCAGAGAAAACTGGGCTCCTAGGGATAAGGGAAGCTTAATGCCAAGAGGCAGCAGAGGATGGAAAACAGGAATGAGAGCAGGAGTGACTCCATGACAGGCTGTCCATGATAGGCTGCACTTCCTGGAGTAGGCCTAAGTTTCAGTTTCCCCGAAACTTCGTACTACACCCTTCCCCGAAATGATGCCTGCCGCTTTTGAAGGAGTCAATCAGGAGCCGACACAATCAGCCACTTTTAAAGGAACCAACGGACTAAGGGAGGAGAGGGGGGAGGTGTACCCAGCGTGTATAACTTGCAGAAAAGTATAAAAGCTTGACTTATACCACAGGGCGGGGTCCTGGTTCGTAGGGAGGCCACTGCATTGGTGCTCTGGGACCTGAACCCTAGCTCGAGCTACCCAATAAACTCCTTTGTGCTTTGCAGCCTCAGCGATTCTGCCTCTCTGTTCCTGGGGCCAAAGGAAACCGGCTCTAACAAGGAGCAGGAAAGACAATGTGAGCTCCATTTTAACTCTGGTCAGGAAGCTTAGGAATGAAGGGTACACCAACCAACCTCTTGACCATTTCTGAGGAGTCAAAGGAAGACCAATGTGTTGCTAAATGTTATGGTATATGTTTAGAGGTAGAAAAGAGTAGCAGGGACTAGAGTTGGCAAGGAAAACTTTAGAGAAGTGGTCGAATTTTTATGGAACCTCAAAGGCCCAGTAAAATTTGGGTATGTTGAGAAAAAAGATATGGGAAATACCCCAAAAACCAAAGGCTTAGTGATGGAAATGAGCATTGAAAATATAGGAAGTGGCAAAAAGTGTGAACTAAAATAAAATCCTAAGCTCCCTGCTGACTGAACAGAGAGCCCCTCTCAGTCAAGGGCGTCCCAGAGAAACCTTAAAGCTGAGTTTCCAACCATGATTGGATGGGAGGTCAGACATGCCTCAATATATCCCCTTCCTTGCTAACTGCTCTCAGGCTTTTCTTCCTTAGGGCTAGATAGAAACCAATCTTGAGATCCAGACCAATATTCTTTCCTGATAAGAGACCACCAACCACGAGGTGATTTTAACCATTCCACAGAACATGCGCAGAGAAGGCTTCATCTTTTTTATATAAGAGGGCAGTCATTTCTGAACATGGACCCTGTAAAAGGTCAAAAAGCTCGAATGTGAATGCACATGTTTCTTCTTTCATAAATATTCATGACTCCTCCTATAGCTTGTTAAATATGTGCATTTGGGAAACCTGCTCAGTGTAAATTCCTGTCCCCGTTGCCCCTGCCTCACAGCACATGTTCTTGGCTTCTGGCTGGAGATATGGCTTTCCAGCCTGTTGGAATAGCCTCGCACAGGCTTCAACCCTTTATGAAAAATAAAGCTCTCCTTTCCAAATTGTGAACCTTGTTATTTCTTCAGTTAACAAAAGAGAAAAAGTAGTTCGGGAGTTCAGATTCATCTGGAAAAACTGAAGGAGATAATAAAAACAGTCTTTATCTTACTTGTATTTACTTCTTAAATTTCCTGAAATCTGATGTCCATCCATACCTATTTTCTTGAAGGTCATCCTGAACTTTTAAACTATTAAATCAATACCTAGCTTCCCATTCTTCTCTAAGAAGAAAGCTCAGAAATGTCTACAGTAAGAACATTTGGGTTAATTTTGAACTGCTTGACTGAAAATTAGTAAAGAACAATGAGATTTCATGGAGTTGTTAATGCCTAACAGTTTTTGAGTCGGATGACCTGGGTTGAAATGTGGCTCCAACATTTCTTTGCAGCATGACCATTTCGTGAGTTACCCCACTGAAAGGGAAATTCATTTGTACAGGCAATAGGTTTCTTAGGCCAAACTAAAGTAATTGCCAGCCTTCTGGGGAGGCAAAAGTCAACATACTTATGTAACCAATGTGTTATCTCCTGTGTGAATCCATGTGATCACGCTTTCCCATGGCATGTTGTCACTCTTGTTCTGAGCCATATATAAGCAAGCGCTTGTCATGTTCTCAGCCACAGCTCCCGCCACGGCTGTATCCCCCCAACAATAAAGAACATGTCTCATCTGCCTGCTGCTGCCTGCCTCTTTTTTCCACTCCCAGAAGCCTGCTCCGGTGCACTCGCCAGCCACAGAGCCCACTCACTCCCCACACCCAATTAAGCCCTAGTTTCCTCATTGGCAAAGTTGAGTACAAGATGTACCTTGTACAGTTGTCTTGATTTGCATGTGAGATAATGTTTAAATTTCCTAGAACAGTGTGTGCTACCTAATGGTCAAGTTGTCTGCCTGTGCTCTGTTGACTAGTATATATCTCTCTTTCTCTCTGAAAGATTTTATCTGTGCTCATAACCTCAAGGGGCGTATAATGCTTTTAACTGCCAAATGTCTACCTCTCATGTCATCTACTATGAATCTTCAAACCTGAAATTTCTGAAGCTTCCCAAATATATTCTTATTGTCATCCTGGTCTTCTCAAATTCACTGTAAGTCCAAACTAGATTTATCGTTCTCTCAAAATCTCTTTTTTGGTTTTATTTGTTTATATAACTTTTACTAAACAAGCTGGACTTTACAGAGAGGAAATGAAAGGAAACATTTTTATTTCTCAACACTTTTCCTGTGGACTTATTTTACTCCTTTAAATTAAAGCCTTGTTAGGTCTCAAAGCTTTTCTTGATCATTCTCAGGTAGTAAGTCTGGTGCTATCTGTTATCAAAACTTCAGACTCTCATCCAATTAAAGCTTCCCCTAGCTGCAGGCAGTCAAGGTTGGTTTCTTTTTGCTATCTTGCCCTAGCTCTCCTGCCTAGGAGCTGATGTTTTCAGCAGCTTTAAAATTGGAGGGTGAGTAAGGGGAAAGGGGAGGAAATATCTTACTTTGCTCTTGTTCCTTGGTGAGCAAACCTGCACCTAAAGGCTGAGTAAGAGAGCTGAGAGGCTAAAGAAAGAGACTGACAAATCCATTCTCAGAAAGAAATATTTAATAGAGGCTTATAAACAGAAGTGATGTCTCAGTGGCCATGAGACACTGCCCTCCAGAAAATATCCTTTATATAGTAAGTTTATATAGTAAGAAAGACATTTCTTATATAGTAAGAAAACTGAAGGCATTTCTTAAGCTTATATATTAAGCTTATATAGTAAGCTTTTTTGGTGCAGCTGATTATGTCTCAGACTTTCTAGGGAAACTCCTGAGTACTGGGAAGGGTTGAGAGGGATCTTTATGAGGGGTTATCTATGCTACAGGCATTATTTAAAGACCTTACTGCAGAACACCTTGGTATGTAGAAGTCGAATATCAGTCTGATCATGGTGGTTTCACTTCAAGATAGCATCACTCTTGCTGTGCGACATGCTGCTTTCCTGCACGTATTAAACAGTGGTATGGGACAGCTGTAAATCTGTGAGAGCTTATTGATAAAATTTAAGGAATTATATGAGCTGTTAACACAGCTATTGTTAAACATTAAACTGTATAAACTTATAGTCAAATAAGTTATATTAAGACAAAGCTAATAAATATTCAAAACTGATTGTTTCCTAATTATTTTACTATTGTCTTTACTTTTGAGGTTCTTTACATATATTGTATCTATGGGTGAAAATATTATATCATGTTGTGCTGCTACACATTCTTTCCCAATGCCTCATTCGGTGATGTCATGTTGATAGTTTGAAATCACCCATGATGGGGGTATTTATACTATGGACACCAGCAAATGACCCAAATGAGGGTTTGATTTATTATATTGTTGATTGTCTAGGCTTTAGAAAGTAATGCAGAAAATGTTAATAATGATGAAATTAAAAGTGTGTTGTACCTATTGTGGTACATTGTAGTATGTTGTGAATAGCACACAAAACAATTGTAGAAGTAGTCTTCCAGTGTAAGAGAACTGCTATCCAATTTAGCAAAGAAGTCACCGACATCATAGGCAAACAAGTGAAGGTCCAACCTATACTTTCTTTTACCTCCATCTTATTAATTAATGGAAATGGAAATGTCAAGCAACATTCTAACTACACTCATTCATCAATTGCTATTATAGTTTCGCTAGGATACAAGAATTCAGCAAAAATTAATGAAAGCATTCCATTAGAATCAGTTGGCTATATGGAATTTACAATAAAGGGTATTGTATATTTATTATTATTTGTAAAATATTTGCTATATATCTTTATATCAGCAAAATTTATAACAAACTGTCAACAGAAAAACTCAAACTCTGTAAAATAAAGATGTTTATTCTGCGTCGAATATGTGCCACCATGTCTCAGGGAACATGGTCTTAAGAGGTCTAGAGAAAAATGTGCCCAAGGCAGCCAGGTTAAATTTTCGTTTTATATATTCTTTTTTTTTTTTTTTTTTGAGACAGGGTCTCACTTTGTTGCCCAGGCTAGAGTGAGTGCCGTGGTGTCAGCCTAACTCACAGCAACCTTAAACTCCTGGGCTGAAGCGATCCTTCTGCCTCAGCCTCCCGAGTAACTGGGACTACAGGCATGTGCCACCATGCCCGGCTAATTTTTTCTATATATATTAGTTGGCCAATTAATTTCTTTCTATTTATAGTATAGATGGGGTTTTCGCCCTTGCTCAGGCTGGTTTCAAACTCCTGACCTTGAGCAATCCACCCGCCTCAGCCTCCCAGAGTGCTAGGATTACAGGCGTGAGCCACCGCGCTCGGCCTGGTTTTATACATTCATGGAGACAGGAATTAAAGGTAAAACCATAAATCAAAACATAGAAGCTTTACACTGCTTTGGCCTGAAAAGGCTGGCCATCTCAAAGCGAGGGCTTATAAGTCATAGGTAGGTTTTAGCAATTGGTTGCAAGAGTCAAGCTTCATCTAAAAATTTGGAGTCAGTAGAAAGGAATGCTTGAGTTAAGATAAGAGGGGTCTGCTAGATAGGGGGTCTGCTAGAATGCTTGAGTTAAGATAAGGGGGGGGTCTTCTATCTGTCATATGACACTATCCAGAATCAAATTGGACAGTAAACCACATTATATCAGGTTAACAAAAACCCATTTAATGAGATTTTATTATTTGTAAGTGTGACTCACCAGGCCTCTTAAAAAGGATTTTGGGCAAGAGAAAAGGTCAGAGTTCAGTCCTCAAAACCTATGAATACACACACATACACATACATTCATGAATGCGTTTTTTTTTTCATGAATGCGTTTTTGTTTTTTTTTTCAGAGAGCCAGTTGTTAAACATTTGCCAGCACAATCATTGGTTATTATCTAGCATTGGTGTTTTCTTGGTGTCGCTGTCTATAAAGGCAGATTCTTTCTCTTCTGGGATGCTTTGATGGGTGCATTAGAATTTCCACATCACTGAGGATTTCTTACCTACAGTCTCTAGGGACTTATTTGCAGTTTTGGGGCCATCCCTTCTCTACATCCAATCCCTCTTAAGATGACACAAGGTCCACAATGGGCTTCTGGGACACTCATTCATCCTTTAACCACCCCCAGACCCTCAACGTGCACATCAAACCAACATAGCAGTACCTCTCTTCTGCTGTCAGACCACCTAGCTAGCTACACCTTCTTTCCTCCAGCTGAATCAGGTACCTGTTGGTGCATCCTTCAGACTCAAAGGGACACATGTAAAGCCCTCCAAATAGTTCTCTTGAAGTCCTCCTCACTTGTGCTAGGGATAGGAATTGGATGGTGGGGTGAAACATTTTCCCTTCTCCTTTCCCATGTGTGCTGTGAGTAGGTTCAGGCTGGAGATGGGAAAAGAGAGAAGACACATACAACTGTCTCCAAAGAATTCTTATTATGGGCTTCCTTAATTTATCAAATCATTATTTGCATTCGCTTATATAGTCTCAAGGAATGTGATGGGCCGATGCTGGCAGACCAAGTTTACAGTCTTTTAGCATGTGCCATCTAGGTGGTCTAGTACCTTGTGTTGAAAGTTTAGGGTTTGGAGCCTATTATTATATTGTCCTTAGTCTTTGCAACTGAATTAACCAGAAAAATCATATTTAACCCACGGTATATACCATATTTGCTTTATAAGTATCAGACTCATGCCATTTAGAAAACTTAAGGCATTTCTTACACTCTACAACCTCAACGTCAAAATTCAGTTTACCAAGTCTTACCAATTCCAAAGCATTTCCCAGTTTCTTCATTTCAGTTTTGATTGTGACTCTGCTGTTTTCAGTCTTCTCCCACTTGGACTATTAAGAGAGGTCCCTGATTGGTCATTCTTCCTCCATTGTCTGTTTCTAAATCTATCCTCCATGCTGCCAGAAGAGTTGTTTTATTCAAAGGGAGACACAGTTACTCTCCCTCCCTGCCACTTTTGCTTCTGGCACATTCCTCATTCCCTGAACACATCAAGAAAGTTCTTATCTCTACCATGACAGGCCTCCTTGCTCCATTGATAGAAGTCTATGAATCTATGCATGGCGAGCTCAGCTGCTACCTTTCCCACCATCCTCAAGCAGAAACGATCACATCTGTAGTACTTCACTGCATTTACCAGTGTTTCCTGTGTTAGAGTCGGTTGTGTCCCCACTGGGCTTCTTTGAGAAAAGGCAATGTATTTTATTCGCCTTTGATTTTCTCACTTTATGCCCCAAATCCCACACTTGGCACAGTTACTTAAGTAAGACATATGCTCGATAAGTCTTTCTTGAGGCTTTAAAATTAGCATAGCAAGCTTAATCTTATAGAGACTGAGTCTTCAAAGTATGGCTGGATCCACCATGGTGAAGTATGAATTTGCCTTATGAAATATTACTGTTCTTTCTTAGTTTGCTGTGATATTTCTAGACCAGGTTGTTCTGGATAAATAGATGTTGTCACCCCACAGTGTCAAGGTGGAACCCCCATTTAAAATTTGATTGGGATGTGAAGATTAATGATCACACACACACATACACCCCCAGCCCCCATGAGGGCGTGACAAGGCTTATTACTTACATAGTCAGGCTTTCTGGGGAGAGCAGGACAAGCTTACAAGCTGATCCAAAAATGGCTTGAGAGAGCAGAGAAATAACAGGCTCTGCTTTTAATGTGATTAGGGGATCGAGAGAGAATGAGAGTTCTGGCACACATGGGCCAGGCCTTGTTTGGTCTGAACATCCCGTGGGCACCCAGGAGGGCACACTCAAACTCTCTAGCTTGCCCAGGTGGGGCAGCAGGAGAAAGGGGAGTGGAGGGGGATGGAAAGCTGCCAGCAGTCAAACATCAACAATGGAACCAGGGTCATTATTACAGTAGGTAGCCCTCCTTTTGGTTTTTTTGGGTTTCCAATGCCGTTTGATAGGTTTATAAAATTTCCAAGTTCTTCTCAAACCGTACAATGGAATTTCACAGTTCAGTTTCAATTTCAAGCCATATCACCATAAAACACACTTCTTATAAGTCAACAAGAAAATTCCAAATCCCGTTATAAAATCTTTTTTACTATCTATATCTTTTTTCCATTATAGAAAATTGGGAATTCTCTTTAGCCTTATAAACTTTTTGAATCATGATTAAAACTTTTTAAAAAATGTCCTTCATAGTGTGAAATGTTATTATAACACGATTTACATGTCCTTTTCTGAATCTTCCATAAATAAAAAATTAAATGTATACCTTTCATGCTATTTTTGAATAAAACATTGCTTAATTAACATATGTTAATTGCTATGCCTTCTACATATAAAATTACTGTGAGAGCACTTGAAAGAGTTAACATTTAATTATCTTGATGCTTAATTATTTTCCATTTTAATGTCAGGCAACATTTTAACATCAGTTACATTGAAGAGCAGAGAAATTAAAGTTGTTTATTCAAAAATACATTAAATATTTCCATAGCTAGTTATTATACTAAAGAAATAGGAAGGAGCAACACTTTCTATTTCTGTTTTTTTGTTTATTGAAATCACTTGTATTTTCTATAAAATAAATTAAGATGCAAAGAAAGTAAAGCATATTTTTTCTAAATGAGTAAAATGTTAAATTATGGTATAAAATGGATGTGGCTAATTTATTTTAATTGATATATAGTACTGAAATTAGAGATAGTTTGTATCTCTTAAAGAGTTATATTTTTTTTAAAAGAAAAATAAGTTTTGTTGTTACAAATAAATAATGCAGCATACATTAACTATTTTAAAATTAACATTAGCCCAAAACAGATGTATGTGAAAGCTTAAGTAAATTTGTCCTTTTTTTTTTTTTTTTTTGAGACAAGTTCAGACTGGAGTGCAGTGGTATCATTGTAGCTCCCTGCAGCCTAAAACACTTAGGCTCAAGCGATCCTCCTGCCTCAGCCTCTGGAGTAGATGGGACTACAGGTGAACGCTGCCACAGGCTAATTTTTCTATTTTTTGAAGAGATAGGATCTCCCTCTTGCTAAGGCTAGTCTTGAACTGCTGACTTCAAAAGCAATCCTCCTGCCTCAGCCTCCCAAAGTACTAGAATTACAGGCATGAGCTGCCATGCCTGGCCAATTTCTGCTTTTTAATCTTGAAACTATTTTCAAGTTTACATGAGACTTTAATGTTTTAGGTATCAGAATATCTTGAATCAGTTCATTTATGGTAAAGAGGATTCATATTAAGAATGCTTGACCAAACGCATCAAGCTAAAAATGAAACATTCTCATTCCATTTTTAAACCTTGGAGATACCAGTCACCAATTTCTGATTTGGTCCAGATCAGGTCATTCAGCACATAGAGTATATTTTGCAGAACAGCAGTATAAAAAAACATTCCATATAACAACAAAAAATTTGTCATTATGGTGGCTGTGAAATTGCTTTCACACAGGGAAAAGGTTTTTTTTTTCTCAGTAAGAGGAAATATTCATTTGAAGAGCTATCAGCTGGCTCTACTGCAATTCATTTTTTGGCATCTTTGAAATAATCTAAATTTTTATCAACTGTAGAATAGTCAGCTGCAGTCCCCAACCCCTGGCACCAGTCTGGGCCTGCTAGGAACTGGGCTCACAGCAGGAGGCCAGTGGCCGGTCAGATAGCGAAGCCCCAACTGCACCCACAGCTGCTCCCTCTTGCTGGCATCACCGCTGGAGCCCACCGCTGCTCCATCAGTCGGGGCATCAGACCCTCATGGTGGTGGGCAAACAGTGAAAAGACCCTACAAGGTAACATGTCTGGCATGGAGGTGGCAAATCTGGTTGGAGCAGAGTGCACGAGGGGCAAAGAAGTACAAGATGAGGTGAGAGATGATCTGAAAAAGCTTGGCAGATTAAGTAGAGCACTGTAGGCCATATAAGAGCTTTGGCATTTATTTAGTGAAACAAGGAGTCATTCTAGGGTTTGGGCAGAAGAGTGACATGCTCTGAAGGCAAGGTCAAAAGCAGAGAGACAAAATGCAGCAGGTGAGAGGAAGTGGTGGCTTGTACCAGTGACAAGTACTTAGATTCTGAACCTATTTGGAAGAAATAATTAACAGGATCTAGGGAGATTTGTAATATAGTTTTTATCCTCCATTCCAGATAGTTCTAAAACTGAAAAGGGATGCTGTCAAGTATTTATGCCAAGACAAGATACATAAGCCAGAACCGTCCTAGAAAAAAACTGGCCATAAAATCATTATCTTCATTAGTGACCTTGCAAAAAGTATTTCCCACTTTTTCAGAACAATTTCTACTTTCCTTTTTTTCTTAAATCCACTCTAGGCAGGCTTTGCTTCTATAAGTCATAGAAATTGATCTGTTTGTTATTTCTTCTTTCTCATTCAAAGGATTTGTCTTTTCATTGTTTGCAGAGCTAATTATTTGATCTTAATCATGTACCTAAACAGAAGAACATTTTTCTCCAGGTAGGATTTTCTTCTGCTTCTGCTGGTACCCAGGGGCACCACTCACTTGGAACCTTCCTCTGGAATTTTGGCTCGGTGTAGAAGTTTCATGCTTAGCTTCCCTTTGCTGCTCTGGCCCAAGGTGTAGTATCCAAACACATAAAGTTTGATGATCTTTGTAGACCTCTTCTACCTCTATGGAGATCCACAGTGTGTTGGAAAAGTATGTTTTCTTTCCAGAAACGGATTGTTCTTTAGTGGGAAGGTCTCATGATACTCTCATTTGAACTAATACTAGAAGCAAAGGTCAGTGTTCTATATCTACAAGTTTATTGATTATCCTTACATTTTAATACTTTATATGCATTATATTTTTCTAACAAGGTTTAAAATTTGTCAGTGTTTCCATCATTCCCCCAAACAGTTCAGGAAACTTAGCATGATTTTACTTCTTGATATCCACTGAATCCCATCTTCTGCATAATTTTTATTGTTGAGTGTGTTAGTCAATATAGGTTTAATTTTTTATATTTTGTTTGAAATTGACTTTTTATAAATTATACATGTTCAGATAGCAAATAGTTTTATAAGACTTACAATAAAAATACTAGTCCCTCCATCACTCTTTTCTGTTTCCAAATTCCCCTCTTTTGAGGCAACTATTTTCAATATTTTTTGGTTTCCTCTGGCATTGCATTTTTTTTTTTTTACTAAGTAACTGGCCTTCTGTTTTTTTAATCTATTTTCTACTATTAAAGATGTAACTTTCTTAAATAACCCATTCTGCATATTTTCCCATATATTTACACACATATTACTCCTTTTGATAACATCTCAATACAGTCAGTCATAATTTTGATTAATCATTGTTCAATCTTTGTATAATTATGATGTAAATATTATTCATAGCTAATTCACATATTGTACTACAATTACATTTCTTGTACAATTTTTTGTTTTTCCTGGAATTTCCTGAAAATTGCCTTGGTGTTTAATTAGTTGTCTTTGTTCTTATCACTAATTTCTTCCCAAACTCTCCAGAAAAAGGAAGTCATAGCAAGAATATAGAAAATTAATACATTGGTACCCTTATGTGTTACTTACTGCCCTCATGGAGCTTACATTATAGATCAGTAAGTTCAAACACTTAACATTCCAGCTCAATAAATTCAAACATGATCAGATAACATAGTAGTTTTGGTTTTTCCTTGGAAATATCTTTCCTAGAGCCATTTATCCTCCTGATCCCATTAAACCATTGCTCCCCACTTTTTGCTGCACAGTAATTTCTCTACATTGTCATACCAGACATTTTATTCACTCAAGTTGAATCCTTGTTTCCTGAATCCAACGATTTTTTTTCTTTTTATTGGTTTACTCCATTTGTGATGAGCGTGCTCAAAGCAAAATAAAAATGTGGAGCCCTTTATTCAAAACTCCAGTGTTGACCAGTAGCAAGATTGTACCTGTGAATAGTCCCTGTATTTTAGCCTGGGCAATAGAGCAAGACTTTGTCTCAAAAAAAAAAAAACAAATTACGACAGGCATGGCCAACACGCCATTAAACCAAGCACGATGTTCTCCATGAGCATGAGGCCCTGGTGACTGCTCAGGTCACATATACCCATGAAGATGGCTCTATTCTCAGGTTTGCAGAATTATAATCTAAAAAATGTCTTCTCCTATTCCCATTTCTACCTGGAGAACAAATAATAGAAACTTGACCTGAAGAGTTATTTTGAGAGAGGGGGTGATTTAGCGTGTGTGTGTGTGTGTGTGTGTGTGTGTGTTTTATGTGCCTGAGATTGTACATCTGGGTATATCATTTCCCAGTCCAGATTTAATTGTGAATGACAGAAAATGAGGTCTGATCTTCCTTCCTAGCATTTCATAACAGATTAGCCAATATCTCTAGGGTAAAATGAGCTCCCAAGCTCAGGTAACAAGACATTTGAGAGCACAGCCATTTGAAAAGAAAAATAACAGATTAGGTTGCAGATACAAACAGAAGCAGAACATTAGAAGAGATACAACAAAAATTTAAGTAAACTTAAAATTTAAGTAAAAAACATAATAAAAAATATAAAGAACAATTATGAACAATACAAGAACCATAAAACATAGAAAGAACAAACAAGGGATATTATACATGAAAAATAACTGCATAATAAACATAGCAGATGGGATGAGTAGCAGGATGGATAAAGGTTGAGGAATGCGCTGGGCTTGGTGGCTCACACCTGTAATCCCAGCACTCTGGGAGGCCGAGGCAGATGGATTGCTCAAGGTCGAGAGTTTGAAACCAGCCTGAGCAAGAGCGAGACCCCGTCTCTACTATAAATAGAAAGAAATTAATTGGCCCACTAATATATATAGAAAAAAATCAGTCGAGCATGGTGGTGCATGCCTGTAAGTCCCAGCTACTTGGGAGGCTGAGGCAGGAGGATCGCTTGAGCCCAGGAGCTTGAGGGAGGTTGCTGTGAGCTAGCTGACGCCACGTCACTCACTCTAGCCTGGGCAACAAAGCAAGACTGTGTCTCAAAAAAAAAAGGTTGACGAATGAAGTATTGAAGGAGAAGACCAGATTAAGGAAATCCTCCAGAGGAAGAAGTCAAGGATGAAAAAAGTAGGAAAATAACAAAGAGGAGCCAAGAGATAAGGAGGATATAAGACAAGTGCTAACCTCCCAGAATTACAAGTTTTTGAATGACTTTAACATGAAAGAGCTTACAAAATGCTAAAGAAGAGATATAGTGAAAAACACACATAGTGAGATCCTGTCTCTACAAAAAATAAAATAAAATAATTAGCTGGGCATAGTGGCATGTGCCTGTAATCCCAGCTACTCAAGAGTTGTGGAAGCAGGAGGATTGCTAGAGCCCAGGACTTCGAGATTACAGTGAGCTATGATGAGGCCACTATACTCCAGCCTGGGTGACAGAGTGAGACTCTGTCTCTTAAAAAAAAAAAAAAAAGAACATGTAAAGTTCAAAAGTAAAATATGAAAAAAGATGCATATTTATATTTGATAAAATAGATTTTAGGGTAAAAAATAGTGATTCAGAATAAAATAGATCATGAAAGATTCAATGCACTGAGAAGATTTAGAAATTTTAAGCCTGAAAATACATGAGTCAAAATTGATAATATGAGAGAGAGAGAGATAATTTCACCATTACACAGAAATTTCAGTGCACCCTTTTGATTACTAATAAGTTAAATATATAAAAGGTGAGAAATATTGAAAATATCTAAGCAATACTACCAACAAACTACTCTAACAAGATAAGAGATTTACATATCAAACCCCAAATTTTAAAACATCTTTTTAAAAATTTAAGATTTTGTCTTTTAACATCTTTGGGCAGGGTAAGATTTCTTAAACCAGTCACAAATAAGCATTGGCTATAAAAGAAAAAAAAGGAAAAACTTGACTATATTAAAAGCAAGATTTTTTTCCCCTCAGGCCCTAGATGGCTGCTATAAAAGCGAGAATTTTTACTCATTGAAAGCCTACATAAAGAATGAAATGACGAATAAGTGGGAGAAAATATTTACAATGCACACAACTAACAGGTTAGAATCAATAATATACAAAGAATACCTATGAATGAGAAGAGGACAAATAATCCCATAGAAAAATCTAGAAAACAAGAGAGATGAACAGGCATGTCACAGGAGAAGAAATGCATATAGCTAATAAAAAATGTTCAAGCTCTTTAATAATCAGTAGAAGGCACATTAAAAAATGAATGTGCATAAATGCAAATACAAAGCCATACAAAAATGAAAGAAAGGGAATGATAAACAAAAGATTCATCATGAACTCAGGGTTCAGATGGATGATTATTTCAGACTGGAGGAGACAGGTGGTATGCTGGTGGGGAAATCAGATTGTTAGATGTAGTTTATTGACAAAGTTTTAGATTTTATAAATAAAAGTATACCATGCATGAATAATGATGAAAGCAAGTTGTGAGCCAAGGATTATGGTTAATTCAATTTTGTGCTCCTGAGATCCATCAATTAAAATATTCTCCAAATGAAGGATTTCCTAGAAGACTTAACTTTCCATATTTTAAAAAAAGAGCACAGAAGAAAAATTATGAAGGACCACACCTGACTAATCAATGCTTACTGACAGGAAAGAACTTGTGCAATCGGGTGAAGAGTACACGCATAATGTGTTTGATGGTTAGTGTGATATAAGCCGAATGTGCAGACTCTGAAGGAAGCTCATGTACTGTACAACTCAGATATATGACAATGATCTCAGAAGTTGTTTTTGAAAACGAGAAGGGTAGTGGTGTCACCATTCGCATGAATTTATTCCAATACTCCATGTTGGTACATATCTGTTTAGCCATAAGTGCCAATTTTAACTAGAGCACCTGCAGATGCTAGCTGCCACAAACTAGCCACCGCTCTACCAGAAGCATTGTTCTACACCAGGCATCAGTAAACTTTTTTTAGTACAGGTATAAATAGTAAATGTTTTAGGCTTTATAGGCTATAATATCACTGTTCCAACTATTCAACTTTGTGTTGTATTTATAAGAGCAGCTATAGATAAAATTTAAATAGTGAGTGTGGCTGTGCTTCAATAAAACTTTAATTACAAAAGGAGGTGGCAGGCCAGACTTGGCCCACAGGCTGTAGTTTGCTGACCCCAATTTTATACTGTCCATCCAGTAGTTGGTCTCTGTATCTTATAGTGAGGAAATACGAACACAACATGCTCGCCAGTATGGTGAGGTGGTCTTTAGCCCATATCTTAGAGTTGAATCAATTATCCCAGAGCAATTGCCTCATCTTCCAATCCCTCATTCTCCAATAGGAGAAGAAATAGCACTCTGTGATCCACACTATAGAAATTCATATAATGGAATTATCACCAAGTGATACTATCTCCAGAGGTGCAAATTTGAGATGAAGGTTTGAGAGAAAGCAAGCAGTAAAAGAATTTAAAAGGGAAGTCTCTCAGTTTACTTTGGGGAGTAAGACTTCACAGTGCTTTTAGAACCCAGGATACATTTCTGAGATTGATCTACAAACCCTGTCTGGATGCTTTCACTGCCTGTGTTTTTATGACTTTGAACCAATCTGAAAAAAATAAGCAGTTTTGCTCTACCAATCATTCAGAGGTTATTTTAGGACAGCTTTGGTGCTCTTTGGATATATTTTTCTTCATTCTGTTTTTTAGGATGGAATAACAAGCTTACTTTTTGCAGTGATTATGCTCTGTCTTGTCTATAAGCACGTGTGCACACACACACAAGCACACACACAGTCAAACCATCTCCATAGCCTGCTACCCTGAGTCATATGCTTGCCTAGAACTTTTACTTGATATCTTATAGGTCCAGTATCTTTAACATGATACTGACCACACTGGGTTTTCATCAACAGAGAAAGGGATCAATTCTTTAGTGGGACATTTCTTTAGTGGGACACTTTTTTTGTGGGCAGTTGAGTGTCATTGGTGGGCTTGCCAGCAAGTTGCAGAGGAGAGAACACACAGGTCTTTGGCCACAGCGTTATATGTGATAAGAGAGTACTGAAAGTCAAGAAATCTCATTGAATCTTGTATTCATGGGATATGAACAGAGGAAGCAGAGGGAGGGTCAACAGTGACAGCTTAAAGAATGCTATGTTTCACTACTGCTGAGGGAGGGTTGATGATGTAGAGTAGATATTTATTCAAAGAAGAAGCATTGTTTCTGATTTAAAAAGAAGAGGGAGCCAATAGAAACAAAGAAGCAAGCAAAGAACGTGTTGTTTATGACCAGGAGAAAATTATCAGTGTTTTAAAAATACTTTCCTTATAGTTAATAAATCCATGTGTTGTACAATGACAGTTATTTTTGTGTATTTGGAACAGGTTCATCTACGTCACTGGTAAATTATGTTGTATAACAATTTACAGAATAAGTAAAATACTAGAGGAAATAATCTGGTGCCTTAACTATTGGGATCCTTTACCCAAGAAGCTGCCACAGGGTTTTCTAAACATTTCCTTTATGAAAAGCCTTCCAGAAAACTTTGCCCAGTAAGTCCTTCAGCTCATCTCCTGAATATAATTGAAATGTATGCAGATTTTTATTGCCAGTGCCCCCACTTTTATCCAAGCCATTGATAGCCTTTTGCCTGGACTATTGCAGTAACTTTTTGGCTCTACTCTTCCTTCCCTGGGCCAGCCCTTTCTCCACACAATAACCAAATAGGCCTTTTAAAAATACAAATTTAAGGCCGGGCGCGGTGGCTCAAGCCTGTAATCCTAGCTCTCTGGGAGGCCGAGGTGGGCGGATCATTTGAGCTCAGGAGTTCGAGACCAGCCTGAGCAAGAGCGAGACCCCATCTCTACTATAAATAGAAAGAAATTAATTGGCCAACTAATATATACAGAAAAAAAAATTAGCCGGGCATGGTGCCACATGTCTGTAGTCCCAGCTACTTGGGAGGCTGAGGCAGCAGGATTGCTTGAGCCCAGGAGTTTGAGGTTGCTGTGTGCTATGCTGATGCCACGGCACTCACTCTAGCCTGGGCAATAAAGTGAGACTCTGTCTCAAAAAATAAAAATAAAAAAAAAAAATACAAATTTAAGGCCAAGCGCGGTGGCTCATGCCTGTAATCCTAGCACTCTGGGAGACCAAGGTGGGTGGATCCTGGTGGGTGGATCCTTTGAGCTCAGGAGTTTGAGACCAGCTTGAGCAAGAGTGAGACCCTGTCTCTACTAAAAATAGAAAGAAATGAATTGGCCAACTAAAACTATATACAAAAAATTAGCCAGGCATGGTGGCACATGCCTGTAGTCCCAGCTACTTGGGAGGCTGAGGTAGGAGGATCGCTTGAGCCCAGGAGTTTGAGGTTCCATCATTCTGTTTGATTTTCTTCATAGCACTTTTATCTTCCTGAAATTATTTTGTTACATTGTCTCAGAAGCCTTGGATGATCTTGACAGAAGATGAAATGGGGAAAGGAGGTGAGTGGAGGTAGGGGTCAGGCATGGGTCTGGGATGCTTTTGGACATAGGCAATGTGATTATGTTTTCTTTTGTGAGCTAGGCTGACACCACGGCACTCTAGACAGGGCAACAAGAGTGAGACTCTGTCTCCAAAAAAAACCGTATTTTTCTGCTTCACACCCTCCAATTTTTCTGCTTCACACCCTCCAATGGCTTCCCATTTCCAATAGAATACAATCTAAACTCTCTCTGCTGGGCAGACAGTGCTGTATATGACTTCGTCTCTGCTCAGTGTTCCAAGTGCATCTTGTTCCCTTTGGCCTCAGTGAGCATAGCTTCCCTTCTCTGGCTATGCCTTCTTGTTTGCTTTCACCCTGGGGCTTTTGCACTTGCTGTTCCCCATGCTTGGAGAGCTCTGATCTAGATATTCAATCAGTTGTTCCTTCTTATTATTTATTATTTATTCAGGGCTCTTCCCAGTCCACAAACCCCCAAAATGTTAAACCCCTGGGGACCCCCAATTCCAATATTCTGTTTGATTTTCTTCGTAGCACTTTTATCTTCCTGAAACTATTTTGTTCAATTGTCTCAAAAGCCTTGGATGATCTTGACAAGAAGATGGAATGGGGAAAGGAGGTGGGTGGGGGTAGGGGTCAGGCATGGGTCTGGGATGCTTTTGTTTTTTTGTTTTTTGTTTTTTTTGAAACAGAGTCTCACTTTGTAGCCCTGGGTAGCGTGAGTGCCATGACATCAGCCTAGCTCACAGTGACCTCAAACTCCTGGGCTCAAGCAATCCTCCTGCCTCAGCCTCCCGAGTAGCTGGGACTACAGGCATGCGCCACCATGCCCGGCTAATTTTTTCTATATATATTAGTTGGCCAATTAATTTCTTTCTATTTATAGTAGAGACGGGGGTTTCGCTCTTGCTCAGGCTGGTTTCGAACTCCTGACCTCGAGCAATCCGCCCACTTTGGCCTCCCTTGGCCTCCCAGAGTGCTAGGATTACAGGCATGAGCCACCACGCCCGGCCGTCTGGAATGCTTTTAGACATAGGCAATGTGATTATGTTTTCTTTTGTGAAAAGATGGGATTATATAAACCAGGTTAGGTTTTTTTGTTTGTTTGTTTTTTATTGAGTATGGTTCTCTATGGCTTTGAACCTTCTGAGAGTTTATACATATTGTGACAAAAGAAGGAAAGAGAGCATGCAGTTCTCTATGAAATTATTTTAAGGCTCTCTTTCTTACCTGTTTGCTAATTTAGTGAAAGCAATTTAGAGGCAATGTAGTGTAGTGCTCTGAAGCTGATCTACTCATCTGCTTTCCAGCTGTGCATGTGATCTTGGGGCCATTGAGGCCTGTCTGTACCTCAATGTCCTGCTCCATAAAAGTGGGACAATGATGGTAGCCCTCTCGAAAATTTGTTGAGAGGATTAAATTAGTTAATACATCTATTCTCCTAGAATGGCCTGTGCCACATAATAAATATTCCATAAATGTTAATTATCATTATTACCAGAGAATAGAAAACAACTCTGTCTCTTGGGGCCAAGAGAAATGAAAGGTTAGAGTTTCTATTTCTACTCCAGATTTTGAAGAAGTTCCCAGGTTTCGTCCACAGAGCTTCACTATGAGTGGACATTTTGGGGTCTGTCCTTTTTCAAGTATCTTAAATAGTTGAAAATAATGAAAGATGTCTCCCCAGCAGCAGCTGAGGAATAGTACAAGTAACATCTGGGAAATGCTAAAAGGGATTGTAGAAAAAAATGTAATTGATTTGGTTGCTAAGTGTTCACCTTCTCAAGTGCTCCTCACAGCATTCTAAATATAGGTACTAAAAAGACCTAGCAAAGGAAAAGGATTTCCTCTTAATCTTATTTGTTGACTTGTTTATTTTCTTTCTTACTTCAACCACAATAAACAAAATTTGTGAGTAGGAATCTAGACTCTCTTTTTTATTATGGTATCTCTAGAACCTACGAAATATTTGGTATAGGATGGACACTCAACAGATATTTTTTTGAATGAAATAATCTGAGCAACTCTTTGAGGTAGGTGGTGCAATTATCCCATGGCACAAATTTTAAAACTGAGGCTAATGAATGCGTCCAAGAGCATAACTAGTCCGTGCTAGAAATGGCTTCAGCCAGTGCTTTTATTTTTTTTTATTTTTTTATTTTTTTGAGACAGAGTCTCACTTTATTGCCCAGGCTAGAGTGAGTGCCATGGCGTCAGCCTAGCTCACAGCAACCTCAAACTCCTGGGCTCAAGCAATCCTGCTGCCTCAGCCTCCCAAGTAGCTGGGACTACAGGCATGCGCCACCATCCCCGGCTGATTTTTTTCTATATATATTTTAGTTGGCCAATTAATTTCTTTCTATTTATAGTAGAGATGGGGTCTCGCTCTTGCTCAGGCTGGTCTCGAACTCCTGAGCTCAAATGATCCGCCCACCTCGGCCTCCCAGAGAGCTAGGATTACAGGCTTGAGCCACCGCGCCCGGCCCAGCCAGTGCTTTTAAACAGCCGGTAACATCACATCATGCTTCCTCCTTTAAAATATCGATCCAACTATTGTTTCTACTCCATTCCAAATTCCACCTGTACACGACCACTTCATTACTTTACGAAGCCCCCAATCTTTCATTTAGGCGATTCGACTTGAAAGTTACTGATAGAATAATCTGTAGACATTGGTTTTCTCACATCCATCTCCTGTTCAAAAATGTCAGTGGCATCCTATAGAAATGAATATTCTTGTCTATGTCAACTCTATTCTTCCAGGTTTATTCTTATTTTGATGAGATCTTTTCTTAGGTTATCCAGCACTTAATTGAACTCATGGTCAAATATATATGCATCTTAATTTACTAAATGTGTAAATTAATATGTTATTCTTTGCTTTACAAGAAACTTGTTAAAGTCTTCTTAATGATGAAAGACAAAAACTCAGAAAACCGAGGCTCAGCAAAGTTAGGTAACATTAACTGAGATTTTTGGTAGTCTTTTGATAGGATATTACAGATGGAGCCAGGGGCGCATAAGAGTTAACTGTTAAAAAAAAAAAAAAAAAAGAAGAAAAGAAACAGAAAGGAGGAGCATCTGGTTCCAAGCGACTACAGTAATCTTGGAACCTGTTTCCAAGATTAAAACCTGTTTTATAAAATCCTCAGAGCCAAAGAAACTACCAAAGGATTAAAACTTATGTAAACAAAGATCTTTTTATTCACAACTCCACTTCTCTGAAGAACAAGAAGCTCCAGGTTACACATTTGCAGTGTGTTATTCTTACTTTTACTCAATATGTAATTTTTTAAAAAATCTGATGATTTTACTGTGTAGAAGCAACAATGAATGGAACTGTTGGTGAATGCTAAGGTAAAAGTTGTTCATTTATTTGGGTTGTTGCGGGTTGCATGCCAGTCAATTTTGCCTGGAAAAATATAAAGTAGATCTAATAGGGATAAAGTTATGAATATAAGATTCTTTCAGTTTTCTAATTACCTTGTCTATACTTTCCTGGTAGCAATGGCAATTCTATTTAAAGCAGGGTTTGTTTTGTGCAGTAGTAACAATATTGTTTCATTATGCTGACACACAGATACATACTTTGAGTTTTCAAATATGTATAGTCACAAGGGGTTTGGAGTATTAGAAGTTACTAAAAGTGAGTCTCAATGATTCTCGATAATGCTGTTTTCCTCCTGCTTTGTCATTGTCCTGAAAGGTCCCTTTTTGTTTACCCAGTTCTTCCACATTCATCCTTCCAATTCTGATCAAGCTCCATGTTCTTCACTCCTGAAATCCTAGAGCATTAGTTGTTAGATACATATCAACACATTTAACACTCACATATATGCATTTCATTGGAATTTTCTTTCAAAATGAAAAAATAAGACTTATTTATTTTAAAACCAAGTAACACAAGTATTAAAAGTCAATTTGGTGGATATCTTTTAATATTTTTTTCTATGCTCATGTAAACCATATATAGTTATGTGTAGTTATACATATATGTTCCCCCTTACTGTTATTCACAATTATAGGATCATCATTATAGACATGACTTGTTGCCGTATTCATTTAACTATGAAGTATGGACATCCCTCCAGGTCAACGTAGGGATATCTAAATCATGCTTTGTCCATATGTCGTTGGATAAGAGCATCAATTGCTATAGAATGGACTTTCAAAAGTGAAATTACAGAAACATTGTCTACTGCAACTCACAGCCTCACCACTTCTCCACCCCCATTCCACTGTATAATTCTTAAAAATGTTTGTTTATTATGTGAAAAAATAAGGGTACTGTATTATTTTCAATTGCATTTCCTTGGCTACTAGTGAGATTTGGTATCTTTTATTAAAAGATTTAAAAAATTTGTCCATTTGCATTTCCTCTTTCACAAACCCCAGTTCATACATTTTACCATGTTTGTTCTTCTCTTTTCAATTTGTAGAAGTCCTTTTGTTTTGTTTTTTTTTTTTTACATTAGAGATATAAACCTTACCTCTCATATAGGTTTAAAATATTTTCTCTATTCTTTTTAACCTTATGGCATTTTTTTTGCCTCTGTGTAATTTGTATTATTATAAAGTAGAGTCGGCAAAGTTTTTTCATTATAGCTTCTTTGGTTTTTTTTCATCTTTTAGAAGAAGTTTTTTCTTACCCTAACATTTTTCTAATTGTTTTCAAAAAATTTTTTTTACATTAAAATCTTTAATCTATTGCCTTATTTATCTTTGAACGTTTTAGGCAGGACTATTACTCTTTTTTTCTTGCCAGATGGAGATCTACTTATGATATCAAGATCATTTATTAAATAAGTTATGTTTTTTCTGCTGAACCATTATTGAAGAATTTTATCATATATTACATTTTAATTTATAGTAGATCTAGTTATGGACTCAGCTCTGTACCATAACCTGTTTGTCTATTTTTATGCTCACAACACGCTGTTTTAATCAGATTACCATCACAAAAGGTTTTAGGATTTCCTATGGCATGTGCCTACTATCCTTTTCAATAATTTTAGGCAAATCTTACATATTTATTCTTCCATATAAATTTTAAAATCATTTTGTTTAATTCTAAAGGCAAACCCAAATAAAAACCAGTACCTTAGTGAAATTATGATTAAAATTGCATTAAATACTTATATTTATTTAGGAAAGATTAAAATTTTAATAATATCATTGGGTTTTTTTGGTCCAGTAAGCATGGTGATTTTTCTTAATTTATTCAGGATGTCCTAAAATATACAATTTTGTAATCTTCTTTGTATAGTTGCTGTCCATCTTTGTTAAAGTTTTACAAGGAATTTTATAGTTTGATTGTTATTGTGAATGAGATTTTATTTTCATTTTAATATCTGTATGGTACTGCCAGTATAAAGAAAAGCCTTCAGTTTTGTGTATTTATTTTGTATCATGTCACTGTATCAAATTATTTCATTAATTAGAATATAAGAACGTCTTCATGTGTTTTACAAGTAATAATAATTGTCTACAATGAAAGAAATTTTATTTTTTGATTTACAATATTTATGCATTTATTTCACTTTTTTGCCTTCTTGCATTAGCTAAAAATATCAAAACAGTGCTGAATAACAATGCTATTAGCAGGCAACCTTTATTTGTTCCTGATTTTAATGGGATTAGCTTAGTTATTTCACAGCACATTTACAGTGCTTAGCAAAGTGCCTCTTGTGTTCCTGTCCTCATCTTCTTGCCAAGATGGTAAGCAATTGCTAGTACAGTATTAGTGGAAGGATCTGTTACTCTATGTGAATCATCTTTTCAGCTACTGAATATCAGGAGCTTGACTGTACAATCCACTTCCAGATATTAGGAATGTCTAAAAGTTTGAAGAAAAAAATACTATGTTTGCATATGCCTCTTGCTGGAATAATTTACTGTTTTCCAGAGACGGTATTCTAAGCAGATCTTCTCCTTTGTGCAGAGCTGCATTTGGAGACATGGCCACATCATCTTGTTCAGGGTCAGCTTGTTCTAGCTGTAGTATGTCTCCCTGAAGGGAAGTCACACATTTCATATTGGTTCTGGGCCACTAAAGCAAGCTGGCCAGAATGGGAAGGAAGATTCTCATAGACTCGGTCACACAGATAGAATTGTTTCAAGAGGTTCTAAGGATTGCTTCACTGAATTTTGAAGCATTGTTTTGGACATGTGTCGATGCTTCTTTCTTGAAATCTACCATCACCTGATCTAGAAAGACAGAAACTCTATCTTTTCTCTGTGAAGATCACTGAGCAGCTGTTGAACCATGGCTGTGCTCTGCTTATTGCTTGATTGGTACAGAGTTCATTAGCAGTTCTTATTTCATAAGCACTAAGAAATATTTTTACATGGGGATGTAGTCAAGGGAAACTGTTTTTATTATAGTAATGTCACTCAGTTATTTGAACTCTTTATATTGATAGTTATATGTCAAAAATCAAACAATGTTCTAACACCAAAAATTACTTGGTTTTCCTTAACATTTGTTGAAAGCAACCAAAATTTTTACAGAATTGGTTACTGAGTTATTAGAATTAGTCACTTTGTTGGTTTTTGAGAAATATACCTAACAATTTTACCTAGATTTATAAAAGGATTATTAATTATTCTAGTTTCTGTTTTGCTTATAGTCACCTTATTTTTGAAGCTAAACTTAGATGATATTGACTTAAGATAAAAAACATTGAATTGGGGGCATTGTTTATTGAATAGGCTGAACAGAGATGTATTTATCTTTGCCAAATTCAAAATTTTTAATCTGGCTGGTCTCTAAGAGGTTTCAAAAATCTTGACAGATGGATAGAAAAATAGATTTTTGAGAATTTTATATCTCAAAAATTTTATATCTTCTATTTCTTATATTTTATATCTTCTTTATAATTTTATATCTTCTATATTGATTAGAAGTTTCCTTTATGATTGAAAATGGTTATATTTCTAATTATGTGCTTAATATAATTATAGAGTTTATTATCCTCTTAATAGGAATAATCAATCCTAAGTAAAGAAAACTGATTTTCTAAGGTTTAGGGCACTGTTACCTAGATCACCTTTTGGGATTATTTTGCCCTTCATCTGTATGTCAGTAGATATTCTGATTTTAAGAGTGCAATAAAATCTCCTGTAGGAAAATTAACTGCAAAAGTATAAGGTATTTGGCCACTACTAAGCAGGAGACTTAGAGAAAATATAATCTCATGGGATTCTTTCGCAGGAGGAATGAATTCTTTGATAACAGTAGGGGAGGATAGAATGTGGAACAGTCAGAATTAGGGTCAGTGAGAGGTAAGCCTTTTCTTTTATAATTGGAAAAGGAAATTATACAAGGGGAGGTGGGAAAAAATGGGAAAGAGGGACTGGCCTGATGCCTCAACTACAGTTATATTTTCAGATGGATTGGTTTTACAAAAGAGTCTATCTGGAAGATGAAAACCTGAAAGTGACTTCCCTTAAAACTATTCATGCCCATGCTCCCCTTGGAAAATTTTGTGCATCCTAAATATTCACATATGTTGGTTTGGAGAACACTGCTCTAGACTACCTATGAACTTGCAAAAGAGATGTGCAACGACATGTTTTATGAAGACGCTCGTGGCAAGCATGTCTACAGTTTGTATAGATAGAGAGCTGAGCTGGAGATAAGAGGGGAGAGAGTTGTGCCATGTGTCTTGCTCCCACCCCCACGAGGGAGGGGCGGGCTCGTCTTTCTCTTGACCTCAAGCCCAGTGAGCAAGACTTTAAGAAGTGAAGTTTGCTCAGATGCTTTATATTTGTCCTCTGCAGTTTGGAGGACACACAGGACTGTCGTCCATCTCATGCTTAAGACATCTAAAAGGCAAAAGGCTGAGGCTGGATCCACCTGTCAGGTGGCGGATTCAAGAGAGGGCTATGTTTAAAAAGGAGCTGTACCCCAGTCAACGGTGGGTTAACCAGAGCTAGTTTGGGGTTGGGTTAGAATTCAGGGGCCCTCAAACTAAGGCCTGCCGAGGACATTTATCCAGCCCCCCAGGTGTTTTTGCCTCTGCTGCCTGTCCTGCTTAGCAGCTGACTGGTCCCAGGCCCACAGTGCGCATGTGTGGAATGTGCGCCGCACTCTCCAACGGCCCTCCAACGGTCTGAGGGACAGTGAACTGGCCCCCTGTTTAAAAAGTTTGAGGACCCCTGGAGATCTAGGGTGATTGGGTCATATGGAATGTTGACCAGAGCTCTGTAAAAAGAGGGTAAAAGTATATGTTTCATGTCAAAAGTTGTAGGGAGAAATTGTGTGTGACTCTTCAGAGTAGCTGCATTTACCTTGCCAAAGATACTCCAGGTGGCAGATCAAGAAGGAGGGGTAGAATCTCTGAAGAATCCACGGAAGTGGCCGTGAGAGAAAGAGTTACTTTTAAATATTCTGCTCTGGCCAGGGGGAAAGATGAATCTCCTCCTTCGTTAACTCCTTTTATATAAGTTTCAACTTTGGAGGAGATAGAGCAGCTTTGTTCAACCCTGGGAGAAGCAATAATGGATAGAGAGAGAAACTGGGATGGAAAATAAAGAAACAACATGGACTCTCTTTCCCAAATGTAGGCTTTGGATCTGTTTTGGTTGGAGAGCAAGGAGCTTTATTTTAAATAATGTGCAAAGTGAACTGTATTTATTATATATAGTGAACTTTATTTTATGAACTATATATAGTGATATAATATACTATATATAGTGATATAATGTCACTTTATTATATGAACTATATAAGTGAACTATATATATTATATATATACATTATATATATAATATATTATATATATATACATTATATATATAATATATTATATATATACACATCCAGAAATGAGCCTTTTTGTGGGACTAAAAGTGACCAGAGGGCTTTTTTTTTCTTTTGAAAGTCAACAGAAGGTAGTGTGACCTGTCTGAGATTTCATTTAGTGTCAGGAAAAGAACTGGCCCTACAAAATGAATTTGATAGGCCATGGACGAAGAAGGGTAAGTGTGTTTTCTGGTATCACCACATAAATCCCATTTGTTCAATGTGCTTGCACTTACAATCCATTTTGAATGTGAATTTTTCTTGGGTGCACAAGAGTGGATTATTTCAACTTTAAAGTCTTTTTCAGTAACACACCCCTGTCAATAAATACTGCCCTTCTACTCAGAAAGACATCACTATTATCGTTTCTCCTTCCTGCAAATCTCCTTTCACTTTGGCATGCTGTTGCTAGTTTTTCAACGTATACATAAATATTTTGCCATTTAACCTAGAGACAATGTTATGAATCTTGGGAATAGATTTAGCTTCAGAAGCATGCCATCAATTACATGGGGTGGAGATCAGTAAGGACAGTCAAAGCATCTGAATCAAATTTGGGCTACTCTATAAAAAAGGAATTTTGCAAGTGGAATTTATCATTTACAATAATGATGATAATTTCAGATATATATATAACATTTTAAATCTTTCAAAATTTATTTATTTCTTGTAGGAAAGGGAATAAATGGGATTACATGTCCCATATTTAAAATGAGGACAGAAAGTAGAAAATGTCTTAGGAGTTATTCAATACAGCTACTTAGAGGAAGAACAAGGACAAGATAAGCTCCAACCTGACAACTTTTCAGTTATTTTGTCTAGCAGCAGGAGCTACCAATTACTGAAAGTTATAATATGTTAGGTTCCCTGACAGGCACTTTATATCATTTATCTCATTTTTTTATTACTTGCCATGTGGATATCTCATCTTTTTAGTATCTGGCCAAAGAAGATTTAGATATCTTCTATTTGAGTCAATTCTAGGAAGCCTAAAGAGATCTACTGAGATGGTCCCTTGACAATCCCCAAACTATCAGAAAGATTAGGTTATTTGAGTTTAAAAGTTAGAAGTAATTGAGATGTGGCAGCAGCATGGGTGGTCTAAAATGTCACCCAAGTGCAGTATGTTATTTAAATGTTGGCAAAGTGGGAAAATAATGGAAAAATGTAAACTGGGAAAGGTTGATGGAGGATTTAGAAGAGCATAGTGTCTTCGTTCTTCCATAATAATCTCCTTCCCACTTTTTGTAAACTTTATCATTATTTTAACTATAAATATATTTGAATTTCAAATTAAAAAAAATCTTTCACGAGTTTATATTCTTTTTCTTTTTGTGGATATTAGACAAAAACTTTAAGGTTTATATGATCATGTTTGTTGAATAAAATGAAGTATGTGACAGTACTTTAGAAACTCAATGCTTCATAAGACTATCTTTGGCTGTATGTTTTGTATGCCTCCTGACACTGCAGATTTCTGTATGTGACTAAAATTTTTCTATAAAACTCTAGTAACACAGAATTTGATAATATGAACAGAGTTCACCAACATTTTTGTCTTCCAAACTGTAAATTTTTTGATAATACCAATCTGTGATTATATGTCTACTTTTATAAGAATATGGCATGGTGATCTAGTGCAGTGATAGAAATTTATTTGTATTTTAAAATGGAAAAACAGCATATGAAGTAGTATATGACAAGCCCATACGAAGCACTTCATTTTGAAGTGCTTTGAAGTTTCTTTTCCTATTCATTTTCTTTCTTTTATCACCATGGGGGCAGAACTGTTTTCTTTGTTTCCTAGTGGCTCTTGTGTTATTTGTGGGTTATGCACTCCTGTTCTTTATGCTGTAAATCTTGGTATTAAAACCCACTTTCATTGGGGCTCATTGATAGGGCTATGTAATATCTAAATTTGGTATGAACTATAATGTCAGAAAAATACACTTGAGAACACATCTTTGATTTTGCTATACTACCTTTTGTTATATTTACATGGGAGAATAAATTGTTTATGTGCATATGGAAGAGTGCAAATGTTAGACTGTATGTTGAATTTCTGTTTTCCAGTTGGGATACTGATCATTTGCTAACCTCTTAAGCCGACGTTGGATCTTAGCTTGTTAATAAGTTTTACCTGCATGAAATTATGGTCACACTTGTGGATATTTCTATTGGCTAACTTAAGTTTGAAATGTCTAGCCTGGAAGAGGCCAGAAAGATAAGTGAGTAGGTGGTAATAACACAAGCTTTTCAGAGGCAAAGTTCCAGATAAAAACATATAGTAAAATGTAATAAATGATTATATTAGATAACTATTTTTTAGACAAGTTAACATTATATATAGCCTGATGCCTTACTGTATTATAGACCAAAAAATAATTTACCTCAGATTACTGGTCACAGTGCCCAAGCTCATATTTGGTGGTAAAATGGTGCATTATGTATTTTAGGTAAGTCAGTTCCTAAACTGAAATATACCAAAAGGGCAACATGTACTAGAGATGTGTGAGATTTAAAAGATATTAAAGTGCCTCAGCACATCGTGCCTTAAAATAGCCACATCAAGCATTGTTGTATTATGGTGTTTACAATGGTGAAGTATGAAAGGACCTACATTCAATATACTCTAAAAGTCTAATCTTATACTTGTATTAATAATATTTTGCCAGATGTAGCTATTAGAATCTCCTAAACATCTTGACTTTTTTTTTTTTTTGAGACAGAGTCTCACTCTGTTGCCCGGGCTAGAGTGCTGTGGCGTCAGCCTAGCTCACAGCAACCTCAAACTCCTGGGCTCAAGCAATCCTTTTGCCTCAGCCTCCCAAGTAGCTGGGACTACAGGCATGCGCCGGCATGCCCGGCTAATTTTTTTCTGTATTTTTAGTTGGCCGATTAATTTCTTTCTATTTTTAGAAATAGACCCTCTAATGGGGTCTAGCTCTTGCTCAGGTTGGTTTCCAACTCCTGACCTTGAGCGATTCTCCCACTTCGGCCTCCCAGAGTGCTAGGATTATAGGTGTGAGCCACCACCCCCGGCCTTGAATTTTTACTTTTACTTTTTTTCTTATTTTTAACTCAGAAGTCTTAGCATCAAGGAGGGTCCAAATATGAAAATAGTGAGGTGGTGTTAGAGACAGAAAAACAGGAGGTAATGGGATGGTAGGAGCAGCAAAACAAAAAGGAGGAAACAGTTAAAGGAAAACAACAAGAAGGAAATAGTTACAGAAAAATAATGAGGGAAAAGAGTTATTTCAGTCTTAAAGAATGGGGTAAATAGACCATGGAACAGTGATCACGAATCAGAAAATAGAAAAACACCATAAACAGTGACTTTCTACATCACATGTATAGGGGAAAGGAATGTCTAGAACATAAGCTTCAAGTTATGCCCATACCTAGAAAAATCTAGACCCCAAAACACTGACGTATAGTTATGAATACTTATAACTAATCTTTACCTAAACTACTAGCTTAATATAAAAGGAAAGTCGAAAATGATATAAGTAGACAGTGTATTTTCCACTCGCTTTGTACCCTTAAACTTTCCTTACAATAAATTCTTCATGCATACTTGCTGAGTGCCTGTCATGTCTCTCCATCCTGTGGGCCAAGGCTTGCGTTTTTTTCCAAGCTAGGAGCCCAAGAACTGGGAAAGCACTTCAAAGTCCAGCCACAGACAGGACCGTGGCAGTGATATAACTTTTTTTTTTTAATACTTCATGTTTGCTGAATGCGTAATATCCTACAGTTTTGGTTAATAATAACTGCTAACATTTACTAAATGTTGTGTTGCCGGGTATTGTTACACGTTGAGTGCTTTTCACACATTATCGGTTATCCTCATATCTCTGCAAGGCAGATATTGTTTTTTTTTCATATATAAATGAGGAAATTGAGGCTTTAAGAACTTAAGAAATGTATGCAGAGTTTTTGAAAAAAGAGCCAGGATTCTAAAAAAGATCTGCCTGATTTTCAAAATCATGTCTTTCCCACTATACCAATGACCTTACTATAGTGGTTTTCAATGTCCTATTGATGTTTTGCTCTTCGACATCGCAATAGGAAGTCCTTTAAATGCTTAATTTTACTTTAATATTATGAAAGTTGAGTATACTTAGACAGTATCTCCTGCTATTGACAGATAGTAATTATAAACTCAAAATCACATGAAGCTCTAAAAACTGAGTTTGAATTTCTGGGGATTCAGAGGACTTGGTTCTGTTTCATAACTTGTTTTACATTTCAATGGCTTTTCTGTAGGAAGGGATCTGGAAAAATAGGGTTCTTAAGCACCTCCTGAAGATTATCTTTTAAAATTTGTTTTTAAATCAACTTGTATAAAGTTGATGCTAAGGACCAAATACTGTCTAAGGAAACCTGATGGAGCTTCAGGAAAACAAATATGTTTCTATTGTCTTGCTCCTTTCCCTGTTTTGTCCTGCCAGACTTCTCCACTCTATCCCCCAGGTTAAGAATGTAGGATCTTCAACATCACAGTAGAATAGGTGCTTTCAATCCTGAACACACCCAGCTGTGTGGAAGAAAATGGTTACATAAATATGTGGGTCCAAAGCCCAACCAGAGACATGGTAAAGTAACCAGGACTCTTTTATGCCGTTTTCTTCTATTGCTTCTTTCTGCTTTCCTTTTACAGCTCACCCCTACCCTCCCCCCACCATTTTTTCTCATCCGTGGGGCCTATCTTGTTCTCTTGGGGCTTTGCTCTTTGCTGTTAACTAACCTCAGCTATTAGTTGATAATGCTTAAGATTTCCCCTTTAAGAAGAATTTGAGTTTTAATGAGGGACTAAAAAGTGCTTATTATACACAAGAATGAATTTCAGATGATAGAAGGTTAGAGGAGTTAATTCTGGACAGGATTTCTGCTTAAGACTGGTTGCTTGATCAGATTATTCGTATTTATGAAAGTGGAGCCATGGATTTGATAAAAGGAAATGATTTATCATCAAGAAAAATGGTTTTATCACAGTTTATAGCTGTATGTGGGACTATAGCCTTCTAGCTTTCATGTAAGTTCATATTAATTTTCTCAGCATTTCATTTCCAGAGGTTCCAAATTTAGATGTTTATAGGATAATCAGGCATTATGTCCATGAAAGTGAAAAAGGGTAGTTTTTTAAAAATCTAAATCTTTACATTTTTTGATAGATTTAATTTATTTATTATAAAAATACCTATGATTTCAACTTTTAAAGTGTTTCATTTATTAATATGGAGTTTATTATATATGTGGTAAGATTTCTGCCTGCTTAAATTCTATCCTTTTAGAGTTTTAGAATTTCCTCCTACTTCTAATCTTCTTATAACCCAGATAAACTCTACCAGATGTGCTGTGTCTATATTGTCTGCTATATCCTTTTAAGGATTTGTGTGCCACTTCTTACTGGTCATAACCTTTGTTATAAATAACAAAGAGAATGTTCCCACAAGGAAGTGGGTGGATTTTCAGAACCCGTATCTTGTGTGGTTCTGTTAACATTTTGTAATTCTAGATGCATTTATGTAGTACAAGTGTCTTTGTGTCTCTTGGTTATTGGAGCAGAGAACAAATCTAATGATACAAATCTTATTAGGATTTGGGTAGATTATTGTCATCATTTGATTTCCCTTTTTGTTTATCTTTGAACATTTTCCTGCATTGTTTTGTACCCACTTTTCTTATCTACCTTTATCCTTTTTTATTCTGTCTTTTAAAATCCTTCTAGTTAAAAACAAAAGTGCCCACCATAATACCATATCATTCCTTTGTGTACAGTTATCATAGCTAAAATAGCTGTTACTGATTGAACATCAAAGATATGGCAGATATTTTGCATATTTTATTCCAAATCTTTAATAAAACTGCAAGGTAGGCATCACAATTCTGTTTTACAAAGGGAGTGTAAGATGACACTATCAACTTTAACACACTGTATTAAATCATAAATTTATATTAAAGTTCATTTGTTCATTATTCATAGAGTAAATATCTTCAACCGATATACATTGGGCACCTGTTAAATTTAAGTAATGGCCTTACATATCATGGAACTACAAAGATGACTCATGTATCCTAACCTCAGAAAGCTTACAGGCTAGATGAGGAGTAACACCTGTGAATGCATAACCAAAATATAAGGTAGAAACTATGAACTTCTTCAGGCCGGGCACGGTGGCTCACGCCTGTAATCCTAGCACTCTGGGAGGCCGAGGTGGGCGGATTGCTCGAGGTCAGGAGTTCGAAACCAGCCTGAGCAAGAGTGAGACCCCGTCTCTACTATAAATAGAAAGAAATTAATTGGCCAACTAATATATATAGAAAAAAAAATTAGCTGGGCATGATGGCGCATGACTATTGTCCCAGCTACTTGGGAGGTTGAGGCAGCAGGATCACTTGAGCCCAGGAGTTTGAGGTTGCTGTGAGCTAGGCTGACACCACGGCACTCACTCTAGCGTGGGCAACAAAGCAAGACTCTGTCTCAAAAAAAAAAAGAAGAGTGAGACCATGTCTCTAAAAAAATTAAAAAAAAAAAAAAAAGAAACTATGAACTTCTTCAAAGCAGTCTTGAAACTCCAACTGCTAAAATTGAATCAAATACAAAAGTAAGCTAAAGAAACATTTATTCAGTGACTGAGTGAATGGTTGAATACACTGATATTGGAAGAGTAATGCAGATAAAAGTCTCTGTAAATTCAGAAGATAGCTGAAAGGATCATGAGAGGTTCCATGGAGAATGTAGCATTTTAGAAGAAATTGGGTATAGTATAGATCCCAGAGGTGAGGAAAGGATATTTCAAGTGAGCTAACTGCATGAGCAAGGCTATGGAGGAAGATGAGTGCAAGGTACAAAATGGAGAGAAATTTAATGCACGGGAGAAGCAGTATTGATACCAATGAAAATGTAGACTGGAGTCCCATGGGAAGGAACTTAAGGGACTGGCTATATAGGATGTGGGCCTATTCACTTGGCAGAGTTTTCATTAAATCACAAGAGAAAATTATCTTAGCTGTATACAGGACAAAGAAAATATGACAATCTCATCTGGATTTTGGGAGAAAAAAATGCACTACCAGCAATCTTTCAGTGTTGGAAATAATAAGTTTGTTGGATTTTTCCCAAATGTTTTTGTAGTTGAAACCTTAAAAAACAAGGCCAAACACTGTCTCCTACTGGGTAGGGTAAACATTGTTATTCTCAACATCAGACAAGTTCTTCACATTTTGAATAAATATTTTAGTCCTATTCTTCTTCTTTTGCCTGACCTTCTTGTCCAGTTCCAAAACAAATTGATTTGGCATGGCCTGACGTATGATAAACCGCAATGCACAGTGGAAGTAGAAAAAAAATTTTTATTTGTAGATGCTATAGAGAAATTGTCTGGGCTTCAGAATCTGATAAACCTGGATTCCAATCCTGAATCTACCCTTACTAACTGTGTGATCTTGGATAAGTCAGCTCACTTTGTACTCCTTAGTTTTTTTCTACCAGTAAATGGTATAACAATCCCTGTCTCATAGGGTTTTGTGAGTATTGACAATAATATATGTATGCTGCATGTATATGTAACTTAGAAAATAGTGACTATTTTCTTGTAATTATGTTCTGATTTCTTGTTTTCCTAAAAATGTTTGTGATTTAATTCATCCCACTATGGAAGGAAATGGCAGACTTTTACAAATTTCTTGGTTTGGGGGCAAGTGGTATAACATAGTGGCTAAAGGCACAGCTCTGGTGCCTACCACTAGCCCAAAACTAGAATATAGTTCCATGAGGAAGGGGGATTGTCGGTGTGGTGTATTGATGCATCCCACTTACTTAAAGAGTGTCTGGTTGAGAGCAGGTGCTCAGCAAATACATGCAATGATGAATATTTGGGTTAATATTTTGGGTCCACAACATACTAGCTATTTGACCTTGCACAGATCACTTCACCTTCTTCTGCCTTTGTTTCTTTATCTGTATAATAATAATAATGTTTATCTATTTTTTAGGGTTTTGTGAGGATTAAGTAAGATAATACATGTGAGTGAGCTTAGAACAGCCCCTGGCTCATAGTGAGCATGTCATAAATGTAGCTATAGATGGGAAGGTGATGAACACCAATTAAATTGTAACAAGTACAAATTGGGTTGGATAAACAGATTGGGACATTTGGGCCTAGGATAGAGTCTCTGTCATTACTATATATATATATATACACACACACACACACACACACATGTATGCTCTCTCAAGTACCTCCCAAGTTCCACAGTGGGCAGATTTCTTCTTTCTACGATATGTGACCCAATGCCATTCTGCTGTGGCAAGGTGGTCCTTGTGGGGTCTACTTTGTAGGGAGAAAGGGTAAGCTTCCTCCAGAAGGGAAAGGGGGAAGGCATCAACTTTAATTTCAGGGCAGATTTGCAACCCACATCCCAGCTATTTTCATCACTTACATGATCTCATTTAATCTTCACAGCACTGAGTGATTTCTTATTGTTTTCCTGCCACATACAGGGAAACAGAAGTTTGGAGTAACTTGATTGAAGTCACTCAGGCCTTAGTGACTCCAGGCTGCACAGCCTTCCTAGCACACTGTGACAATGAGCGTACACACTCATGGGCTCTCCCAGCCTTCTGAGGGGTATTGCTATATTATAGCTGTTCACCAATAGATTTATACTTTTAGATTTTTTTCTATCATTCAGCTGAAGAATAATACCTGGTCCTACCTACCACAAAGATCTTGTGATCCATTTCATAAACTGTAAAGCATTCTTATTATCTTTATTGCATTTATTGTATTCTTTTTATTGCCTGGTCTTCTTACAGAATTCTAATGGACGGTGTTTGGATAGTGGAATGGAGCAGCCTGTATGCAGAAAATCTCTTTGAGTCCCCAGAGGAGAGATATTGGCTGCCATGTAAATAACAACCACAGTGTAATTACTTAATTTTTAAAGGAATTATTTAAAGTTGCCCTAATTCCAGTCAATAAAAAGTGTGGCAGTTTATATCCTTAAGGATATTAATTATAAGCTAAATGATAGAGCTATTTTACTAATTAATGTATTGCCTCGGAGAAAAACATTTCGCTGTTAATATATAAGATCTTAGATCCTCTGTGGCTTCTAAATTGATAAATGTACTTGGCACAAATACTTGATCCATTTTTCTCTCTCTCTTTTTTTTTTCTTTTGGAGACAGAATCTCACTCTGTTGCCTGGGCTAGAGTGCTGTGGTGTCAGCCTAGCTCACAGCAACCTCAAACTCCTGGGTTCAAATGATCCTACTGCCTCAGCCTCCCGAGTAGCTGGGACTACAGGCATGCACCACCATGCCTGGCTAATTTTTTCTAAATATATTTTTAGTTGTCCAGCTAATTTCTTTCTATTTTTAGTAGGTCTCGCTCTTGCTCAGGCTGGTCTTGAACTTCTGAGCTCAAACGATCCACCCACCTCGACCTCCCAGAGTGCTAAGAGCCACTGCACCCGGCCCATTTCTTTCTTGAGTGACAGGAACTTTCAGATGAATTATTGAGGCATATTTGAACATCATGGATGAATTTCTAATTTCTTTGTGGCTTTATTTCTCCAGTTAGAAATACCAAGAACTATGACTATTTTCTTTTATATCTCATTATGTACTAGCAATAAATGCTTCAAAGCAGAGACATTTCAGCCAGTACATATATTTTCCAAATGACGCAAGTTAAAGACCAGACTGTTGAGGAATGACCAGTGTATTCACCTATGGGCTCACAAAAATGATCTAAAATTAAGTAATTTTAAAAGTTTAACCAATAGGCAAATATTTGAATTTTATGAAATTTACTTGTAAATTCAATGTATATTCTATATCAATAATAAGAGGAAAGGGAAGTATACTGGCATATTTTATCATTGTTCAAATAAAATATCATTTTTCTTCCAATAAATTGAGAAACTACCATTTGTTCCTGTCTCAGTCTACTGGAAAATCTATTTTTGTGAAATTTAGTTAATTGCACTTATGGGCATTAAGGATTTTTATTTCAATAAGTATTTTATGAAATCTAAATATTTGCCTAATACTATTATATGTTTAGTTTATTAGGAGATATAATTCATTTCCTAAAGAGTTTATTAACTCAAAGCAAAGCAAGAAAGCTACAATTAATATGCTCTGATATAATGAAGATTATTTTGTTATTTTTTGAATGCATCCGCTCCATAATTCCAGTGTTGCCAATGTGACACAATTAAGAAGTTGGGCCTTTAAAAGGTGTTTAGGCCATGAGGGTAGCTCCCTCATGAATGGGCTTAACAGCTTTATATTCATGCAGCCTTTGGCTAGCTTGCCCTTTTCCCTTACTGGGAAGCAGATAGCAGAAAAGTGAACCTGCTTCATCTGAAAGCGGAATCTGTTGGTTCCTTGACCTTGGACTTCCCAGCCTCCAGAACTGTGAGAAAATAAATTTCTATTCTTTGTAAATTTCCCAGTCTCAGGTATTTTGTTATAACAGCACAAATGGATGCATACACATTCCATAGCAATTTAGTTATTCTTTTTAGTTACATGGAAAAACATCCCTAGGATAAAATGTTAGGTGCTTTCTTCTTTCGTAGTTTATATGATATGTTTAGATAGCACAATTGTTTAATCCATTGTCAACAAAAAGATGCTGTGACAAATATCAAGTTATTTTTAGGAGGTAAGAGCTATTAAGTTCTAAGCCAGCACAATATCCGGAACAGAAGATGAAGACTCTTCAAGTAGCCTTTCTCCAGAACGAGTAAAAAACCTTAAGTTCCTTGATCATTCAGTAGGAAATTTGTGGAACAGGGAACTGATTAACTTCTAGTCTCTGCCCTCAGGAACCTAGCAGTGTTGAAGAGAGGTATATCAGTCACACAAATAATACAGCAATAATATAACATTATTACATAGTGTTTTAATACAAATAAAATACTAATAGTCTAATATCATATTTCTTTTGAATATAAAAGATACCCTCAAAGTGTGATGAGAGGTCAGTGGGTGGAGAAATTACTCAATAGGACAATGATAAAAGATTCTTGATGACTTTGTCATTGAAAGATTTCAAAACACTACACTGAGGACAGTTCAATTTGGAGGGAATGGATGGAAGAGACAATGGCTGGAAAATAAGAGAAAATGTGATGATATCCGTTTAATAGAAACAATTAAAACCACCAATGGGTTTGGCAGGAGCATACATATATGAAGTGAAATGATGTGAGGTAAAGCTGGAAAAGAGGACTGGGGTTAACTTATGGAGGGACTTAAATGCCAATTTAAAGAATTTGACATAATTTAGTAGGTAACATCAAGCCTTTGTAATCTTCTGTGTAGAAAATGGACATAGTAAGAAATGTGTGTTTGGAAACTTATTCTGCTATTGGCGTAAAATATGAGGAAAGAATTGGAGGTTGGAAGATTATTGGCAGGCTGGCATAGTGGTCCGGACTTGCAGTGAAGAGCAGTAGAGTTAGGTCGTAGATGGGGAAAGAAAGGAGAGACGTATCTCAGCAACAAAGAGGCTTTAGAATAATATATATGTCCCAGTCAGCCAGGCGTCACTCTGGGAGGCCGAGGCGGGCGGATTGCTCGAGGTCAGGAGTTTGAAACCAGCCTGAGCGAGACCTTGTCTCTACTAAAAATAGAAAGAAATGAATTGACCATCTAAAATATATATATACACAAAAAATTAGCTGGGCATGGTGGCACATGCCTCTGTAGTCCCAGCTACTCGGGAGGCTGAGGCAGGAGGATTGCTTGAGCCCAGGAGTTTGAGGTTGCTGTGAGCTAGGCTGATGCCACAGCACTCTAGCCAAGGCAAAAGAGTGAGACTCTATCTCAAAAAAAAAAAAAAAAAAGAATAATATATATATCCTAGTAAATGATTTGAATGTGTGAAACAAGAAATTTGAACAATCAGATAATTCCAAGACTTCAAGTTTGAATTGTAGAGGGAGAATTGTTACCCTATTATGAAATATTAATCTAATGAAGTCAGCAGGGGGAGCAGATTTGAAAGGTAGGATAAAAAGCTTGATTTTGGTTACTGAATGATGGGTAGGCTGTAGAAATAAAACCACAGAGGTTTATTTCCTGTTCATATTGTACGTCTAAACAGATCAGGAGGAATATTCTTCTCCATGAAATCACTCAGGGACACAGACTCCTCATCAGGAACTTGAAAGGGAAACGAAAGAGAAAGATTGAAAAATGTCACACGGGCTTTTTACCTACTGACTCAGTCTGGAAGTGACGCCCATCACTTTTGCTAATATTTCATTGGTCCCATGGCCCCACTTGAATGCAAGGGGGCTGAGAACTGAATCTCTTGTATGCTCAGAGGGAGGAAAGGATATTGGTGAGCACTAATGATGTCTACTACAGATGCACTGACTGTAAATAAGATGAATCTTTCCATAGCTCTGTATAGTTTGTATGTGAAGGGAGGAATAACGAGTAGGAAAAGAATACTTTGTCCTACTTTACATGAAAAGCCGCCCTCTGTACTCAGGCACCACATTAACCGAAGAAACTCTTGGCTCACAAAGGCTTTGTACTCTCAACTAAAAGGTATTCTTTAATCTAACTATAATACTTCGTGGTAATGATACCTACTTTACAGAGAAGCAAGAGGTTCATTGCATAATGTCCTCTCACAATGCTCAAGAGACTTTCTAGAAGTTGTATAAGTGGTGTTATTAAATAAATTCTTTGTTTTGACTGTGTTGTAACATGAAATAGAAAGAAATCCTTTGTATTTCTAAATGTCCAATAAAATATAATTTGTAGCACATACTTATAGCAAATAAGTACTTGGAAGCTTAACTCACTCTTAGGTTACTCAAGGGTACCTATGATTTCATGTACCATAGGCAAAATGGTATCAACATAATAACCTCTTTCCTTCTCAAAAATCTCTTAGTTGGAATGTTCTAATTCTTAGTACTAGGATTCTAATACTAAGTTTAGTTCTAATCCTTAGTACTAGGTTGTTAGGTTACTATACATAATTCTTCTTGTTTAATTCTTGGTAATTGTGTGCTACCAAATGCAATGTCTTTGAGCATCAGATGTACACATTAAGATTTTGTTAATACTTGAAGAGTATCCAAAGATAGATTGGAGAGTTGAAATAAATTATAAAGCTAAATAACAAACCTGTATATATAATATTTATAAACCTAAATATAATATTTATATCATATTATAAATTTTGAATTATATATTATAAATTATGTATTATGTTATATATATTTATATCATATATATGTATGACACACAATAAAATGTTATTTAGACTACCGTGGGAAAGTTTTTAAATAATCGTGTCTGATTGTAATTTAATTATATTTTCTTCAATTTGAAATGTGAGGCATGAGTCCACTTGAAAGAAGGGCCAACAGTTGAGCATCACAAATAGGAATTTATATACTCATTTATTTATTTCAATATGTAATTCATAACATAAAATTTATTATAGATGTCTTTTCCTGTCTTTATACACTCACCAAACCAATAATAGAAACCTCTATAATTGATAATCTAAGGCATGCTTCATAACGAGAAATTTTAGTGTAGAAATCAAGTCAATGAGTCAGGTTCTTACTAAGATTGAGATGCTTCTTTTCTTCTATATTTTTAAAAATACAATATGTGTGCTTTTAGAAACAGCATGATGCAGCATGATAGCAGTTTAAATGAATTAATGCTACTTCCAAAGGTACCTTCACAGTCTGGGAAAAGCGGATACCCTGTAAGAGTCCCAGTTAAAGCAAAACATTTCACCTCATCTCCAATACTGCAGCTGCCATCAAAAAAGTGCATCACACATGTAACTTGTGCCAGAAAAGTCGAATTAGTTTAACAAAGAAAATAAGTTGTTATACGGCACATAGTTTTTAGAAGTTTGTGGTCTTTTAATTGCAGACATGATTAAAAGAACACAAGTTGCTTTTGCAATACCCTAAATAAGAATATCACTGAGGTTTGCCGAAAGCCACTTAAAACAGAATAAAGGGCATATACATTTAATAAAAGCTCACTGCTGATAATACACATGAAACCCTCATGGACATAAATTGCTTTTATATTTTTAAATAACCTTTCAGTACCAGCACACACAACAAAGAATAGAATTTTAAAAAATATTTCGACTGAGTCGATTTTATTCGTTTATTTTTTAAAACAGCATCTTTATCCCATTTAAGAAATCTAATGCAAAAAAAGGACTGCTTAATGAGGGTACTTAGAATTGCTGGTTTTCTAATGTTCACAATAATAACTTTACTATTAGCTGTTTACAATGTACCAACCTTCAAATTACCATTTTTGTCTTTTGTTCTTCAACTCAAGAAAATGACGTTTTTGTTCTTAAAGTAAAAATCTATAGCAAGAACATTTCATTTTAAAAGACACTGTCTTTTCATTATGGGATCTTAATTAGTACTACATTTGAAACAATTCTGTGACAATATGTATGTACTGGTAACAGACTTGGGATATACAGACTCATATATTCACATGAGAAATGAAAAAGTCGGTTACATTATACAGGAAATCACTTGTGTATTTGAACATGAAACAATGAGAACTGTAAAGGTACGTTTACCTCTAAAGGGGTAAGTAATTCAATGGTTCTTTATTTAAAACTTGAACTGCATTCCTCTTGCCGTATTGACTGGATCTCACATTGGTAGGTGAGTGAACAGCACCAAAGTTGTTACTGTAATGAACTAAAAAAATTTGCCAGGCGTTGTATTGTACACAGAGCAGTGCTGCATGTCCATTTTTCAACCTGATGACTGGTAATATTGAACAAATATGAAAGATTAGAGACTTGGAAATGGGATTGGATACACCCATGTGTATCCAGGTATCTCATATTGATGAAAACTAAAGGAAACATTTTCACATAAGTAAGCAACTCAGTGTTTGGTTTGTAGATTTTTTTGACACTTTGAAGAAGCAACAGAATCATTTTGACTAGGAACCCATATAACATCTTCCATTATAGTTAATGTTGTATTTTCCAATACAATTCCTTTTTTGGGAAATTCATAATACATTACAGATGATAATAATAACAAGGTTTCTTTGTCCTGTATTATTTTAATAATAATTGTTGATGAATTTATTTTTCATTATATAAAAGACACTTAGAATGTAAAATTTTTGCATAACCTGAAATATGTAGAAATTAATAAAATACTCATTTCTCACATCTTTCCAACAAGAATTAAGCAGTATTAGTTAATTTCTGTTACGTTCCTTGAGATCATTGATTCGGGAGAGTTAAGAAAGAAATGTCAGAAGGAAATTCTGCAACATGCAACCACATGGGTAAACCTTGAGGACAATGTACTAAGTGAAGTAAGACAGTCACAGAAAGACAAATACTGCATGATTCCACCTATATTATGTATTCAAAACAGTCACATTCATGATTCAAAGAGTGGAATGGTGGTTACTAGGGGGTGGGGGCCAGGGGAAAATGGGTAGTTACTAGACAATGGGGGTAAAATTTCAGTCAAGTGAAATGAACAAGCTCTAGAAATGTGCTGTACAACATTGTGCCTATAATCAACAGTAATGTATTGTATGCTTAAAAATAGGTAAAGAGGGTAGGTCTCATGTTAAATGTTCTTACTACAATAAAATAAAATAAAAAAGAATGTCAGGTATTATAAAATCTCAAGAGGGATCATCAGATGTATCACTTGTTCGGACTCTTACTACTGCAGCATGGGAGTTCTCTTCCTCTTAGCATAACTACATGAACATTACCATTTTCCTGCCATCTGCTTGGATCCTACGCATTTAACATTTTTAATAATAGGACTGGGTTAAATGTCAAACCAAAAGACTTTTTATATCAATGGTATTAATATTTACCACATTTTTAGCCACCTGGAATGATTGCATCATAATGTCATAGATAAGTCAGAAATCATCACCATGAATTAAATAATTCATTTGAATTTTAACTTACTTTTCTATTTTAAAAAATTATTTATATTAACTCTATATTTTTGCACTACCTTTTTTTCAATGTGCCTTCCAAATGGCATTGGAATTGGATACAGAATAATAGCATTGCTTCCTTTTTGCTGGTTATTAGGAAAGTTAGGGAAATGATTTAGTTTTCACTTCCATAGAAATCAAAATATCAGTGAAACTTAGGATAAATGGAAAGTGGAAAGTGGTCAGTTGTGAGGCTAAAAACTCAATGTCCAGAGGCCAGTAGATATACAAGATTGGGGGTAAATGCAAAGGATTTATCTTAGTGTGTTTGCTTTGTGTGGGGAGTATTTCATTCTCTCTCTATATATACAGAAACAGTCTAAAAGTAAATGTGTAAATGTTTTAAAATTTCATGTGAAACTTCAATTTTCTTTTTTACTTTTTTATTCCCATATTTCCTCCCAAATATGGAAAATTCTTCTTACAGGATCAGGTGAGGCTGGATATTTGTTGAGTGTAAGTGTATGCTGACAAACCAATTATTCAGGCAAAGAAAACCCATTGTGGGACCTAATTATTGGGTCTGTATCAATCTTATTTACACTATCTGCTCAATTATTTCTCTTTGAAGGTATAGTAAACATGACCAGTGTGCATTTTAAAAAATGATTTAATTCCTTTAAGGATTAAACCAGTAATTCTATACACTGGACATTAAATTTTAAAAGGCAAGCTTTTCCTGAAAAACAGCAAGAATTGGAATTTGACCCAAACACCTAAAACTAATAAATTTAAAGCAATAGATGAAATTATGGGTCAAATTGAGAAGGTTCAAAGAGGATATCTGTTTCAAGATATGTTTATCAAATGACTGGAACAGAGTGTGAAAGAAATATTCAATATGCTACATGCTGAGTGATACTTTGATAATTGGTTGGCAGGTTAGTACTAGGATTTAAAATTATTCTAAATAAAATGTTATTTTATTTGAGTTAGCTAAAAAGGTCATCATTCTATTTAAAAGAAATTATAAGAGTTTTTATGTTTGTTTCATAATTGTGAAATTGCTTTGCTAAACAAGACTTTTCATCTAAATATACTATTCAGCATGTATAAGATTCCATCCAAAATAATCATTAGAATGGGACAAGATGGCTGAAATGGTTGGTGAAAGGCATCACTTGCAGGCATTTTTCCTCATTAACTACCTGGACAGACAAGGCCTATCTACCTATCCACCCAGCAACAAACATTGAAGCTGTGGACCTCTTATAGGCACATGTGCACATGGAAATCTTGACTTTAAGAGAGCTTAAGCAATGACAGTAAGCCAAACTATAAGTCTTAAATTGTCTCTTTTTAATGTCTCTCAAGATTGTTAAAAATGGTTTAAAAATGGGTCCCTGCTCCCAGATCTTAACATTCATCTGTGGGGAAGTGTGGACTCCTATAGGGAGAGCCTAGTGATTATAGCTTGGCACCTGTATAATTATATTATGAACTACCTTCTGATTACCTGCTAGGCGGATATTTACAACAGAGTGTAAAAAAAGGTGGTGGGAAAGTACCACCTTTTGCAAAAGATCCTTTTGTTTTAGTCGTGAGCATAAAATAATGTAACTATTTTTGATATGGTTTATAAAGTCAGTTCATTACCCCTTAATCCCATCTCATAAATGTATAAAAGTTGAAAAAAATCTCCAATGAGGTGACTGAATTTTATGAGGGAAATGTTATAAATCTACATTAGATTTATTTTTTAAAGGAGTTGAAAATTTGAGACATTTTCTACATAGGTTTTCTTAGCTTTTTATGAGATTTATAGGATATTACTTGATTTAACAATTCACAATGACAAACCATACCCCCCTTTAAAAAATGATCAAACATACGAATATTAGGAAACACATTAAAAAGCAATTTGAAGAAATTTTTTTTAACTATTTCTAATGACAATTCAAAATAAAAGATTGTGAGACTACCATGAAAATAATTTGATAATAAGTAAAGGTATATATTGATTATTCTATTTCTAAGTGAAGTTCACCTCATAATAGGCAAATATCCATAAACACACACTGGAGAAATGTGCTTAGCAAATGTCTATGTCTAATGAAAGAAAAGATCAAGATGTAGACAGACATTCTAGTTAATACTGCTAATTTTCCCATCATCATCCAATTGTTTTGCTTATCGGAAACTTCATGTCAGTTTTAAAGTTATTTTTATCCATGAAAAAGCCAATAGAAAATTACAGTCAGTTCTGAGAAGAACATCCTGTAAACTAGATAAGCCCTGAAATGACAAAGAACATTTGACAACGGTTTCAGCTATTTATTATACATAGGTGTTGTAGAAATTTTCAGTTATTGCTATGGGCCTCCGGCCCAACAAAAAACACTGGTAGGGAAACAAAGACAAGATGATCATTCTAATGAGAAGAGTTCTAACATGACTTAAAGCACACACTCTTCAAAGGTAAACTTAATTCTTTTTGGTGTTAAAGAATGTAAGTTCAGCCCCATAAGACTATTTGGACTATATGTTATATTAATTATGACATATGCATGGATTTGAAATTTAAAATCTCCTAAATAAATGGAGAATTACAGTTTTAAAGAGTTTCCATTTGAAAGTTGTAATTACTGCTGACGTTTTCATCTGACATAATTTTTAGACTTCCTTAAAAGTACCGTTTAAATGACATGAAACCTTTCATAATAGACCTTCCTAGAAAATCCTGATGCACATTTTACCTACTGAAAATAATTTCAAGTAGCATTAAAGTTACATTTGTAGCAGCTAAGGAGTTATCTCATGAAGAAGAGCGTTTTATAATTCTGTCTAATTAAAAAAATTGCTAATGATATAGAACGAATCTCCTAACAAACAGCAAATGACTTTTAAACTAGTTTTTTTTTTAAGTTTAACTTCTTAAAAATTTTAATCTTCCCCTGATTATTTCTATACATTTCAATTTCCAGAAAATATAAAAGTTCTGCATATTCCCAGAGCCTTTTGAGGAAAACAAAAGTCTACATAAAGACACAATAGAATTGCACATGATATAAAATATATGCTTTATTTAAGTTTTTCCAGTTTGTTTCAGCATCAGGTTAATAGAGTAGAAATTACTACCTTTTGGTTTTTCTTGCTTCATGTTCTGGCTTTGCCCCTCTAAGTTCCAACAGCATATTTCTTGAGAAAACTGGAATCATGCTTAAGCATGATTTAGTCAGAAATCTAATGGCACAAGGGCTATTAGTTATGCAGCAGTATGTAATTCTATTTTTCCATACTTTATGAAAGAAACAGGATTTTAAAATTACTAACCTTTCAAGAGGAGTAGCTTTCAGATGGTTTAATACAACAGAGAGCACAATGAGAAATACTGGCAGCTTCAGGATGCACATTGTTTCTCCAATTTTCTGAAAAGAATAATCCAGCACTGAAATCAAAATATTTCTTATGGTTCTAAATGATGTAATTTTAAATTAGAGCCTTTTTTAAAAAACGTCTTAAAACATAATTTATAAGGATCAACATTTTTATTGATATAGTCCCTTCATACTATTCAATTTTTAAATATTTTCTCAATTTTTACTCTCCCTATTTCCTTCTCTAAACAAACAGAAAATTAATAATATAATACATTATCTCTTTAGGCTTTCTTTCAAATAAACCATATATTTAACACCAAGTTTGCTTTTCCCTAAATAAATAATGCTTTCCCAGAAATAGGAAATTCTTTACCTTTTAGTGTTTTAATGTCAGCAATATCAGCAAATGCCTTTGATAGCAAGAAAGCTTCAAGAAAAGAGCTCAAGCTTACATCTACTGGAGTATTTACCTCCTCATTTGCTGACTAATAATCCAGCTCTTATATTATCCTTCACACCTTTCTCAGCTCTGATCTCAAGCAGCTCAGAGAGACTGTCATTAATTTCCATTTCTATAGATTGAAAGTGCTTCATAGGCAGCAAAAGCAGATGGGTCATTATTACATTAACACATCAGTAAATATTGTAGCAAATACAGAGTGTCTTTGTGTAGTTAATGGTGTATCATACACAGCAGATGTTTGAATTTGCCATCTTCATAAGACGCAAGTGAATTTTTAAGAATTAGATGTATGCTACAGTAAGGAATTGATAAAAAGAAGTGATTAAGAATAACAACAAATGTGAGTATGTGCAGAGAGAAGCCAGAGATTTTGAGGAGGTAGAACTTAAATCCAAATAACCCCGATGGCTTAATCTCATGAACATAACTAAATTGAGACATAAAAGCAAGATTTACAAAAAAGAGGATAAAAGAGAAATCAAAAGCCATTTACAGTGAATTGAGGGGGAGGATTAAAGGCATAAAAACAATAATTTTACATCCAGAAATTTACTTGTCAGCATTTAAATAGAAATGCAAAACTATAATCAAAAAGTTGCTGTCAAGCAACTTTTTGACGACTTTGCCATTATTACTTAGAAATATCACAATTATTTTTAACCATTTCGGTACGGTGCTCAGAGGCCCTGAAACCTTGCCCACAGCTGGCACTCATAGTCCCCACGATAGTTTGTGCTGTGCATTGACTACGTGTCCGTTTTGCTCTTGTGTGATGAGGAAAGCTTTAAAGCACTGAAAGCTTGTTTTACTTTACAGGCAGCTTTACTTGTAATGTCAATCAGAATAGGTAACATATACATATATGTTTTCATTACATTATTTTTAAATGTTCACAATTTTATTTTGATAAATGAAAAATTAGAAAAGTCATCTTATGGTTGTCGGCTAAAGTCGCTGTGCGTGTTCATCTGTGGCTGTTGACTATAGTCGACACTCGTACTGAAGTGGTTAAAGAGTAGATATTTCCCTCTAACTTCATGAGAAAATTATGAAGGAGTAGCTTGGCAGAGTGCTCTCTGGCTTCCCTTTTAAAATAATTTGTTTTTATTCATTTTCTCCAAATTGTTCTTTCCTTTTTCTTATATTTTTAAAATTTATTTGTTATATTCTACATTATAACAACTTAATGTCCTTTATAGCAACTAAAAGAAACTTCAACTATCAGTGAAAAATGTGCATGTCTGTGTAATCTAAAAATATTGGAATTCTCCAAGTAAAGAAGTTCATTGATTTCATATACTTCTTACAAGCTTAGTAATATCGTTTGAGGGGGTTTGGTAGAGATTACAAGAGGAAAGAAACAAAATTGTTTCCAATCCTTGTTCTAATTATTCAATGATTCTATAATTTTAATGATTCTGTAAAATTTGCTGATATCCCCCCCCAAAAAGTAAACTAAATAAAATAAAAGTGTTTGGAAGGATAATGGGCTTCCTGTAAGAATAGAATACGTTTTGCACGGTGAATACATTGATTTAGAAATGAAATGATGTATAGGCCCAGAGATATTAAATATTGTCCAACATCAAACATTGACTTTGTGCTGAACCCTGGACCCAAGCTAAGCTTTTCTGATTCATGGTCTAATGGTCATTTAGACCAAAATGCCTACCTCTAACCAAATATTTATTTTATTTTCATAACTTTTCTGAGATGTTAAGAGTTCCAAACATAATATTTAAAAATGTATTTTTGCTCCCTCTCTGGGAAATTAATGTTATAAGGAAAATGTTCTACCTAAGAAAGGAACAGGAAGACCTGACATTTTTTAAGGACTACTGTATGTCAGGCACTGTTATTTAAATGACACGTGACACTTCATCTTCATACCTCTTAGGTGGGTATCATTTGCCCCAATTTATAGATGATAAAACTGAGATTCAGAGAATATAAGTGACTTGCTTAAGGTTACATAGACTTAGGAGCAGAGTGGAATTCAAATTCTCATCTGTGTGTCCCAGGATATTTGTGTTTTTGTTAAAAAGGATCTCTTTCCCCATATTCTCAATTGCCAATCGCTTTCTCTGAGTTGTCTATCTTGTTATAACACCTTGAATGATTTTGTTATAGCCAGATGTGGCCTTATGTTGGTCTTTTGTGTAATGTTTAGTAAGGTCAACATCTACCCCAGTCTCAAATGTCTTTAGGTTTTACATGCTTCCTATAGTACTAAGGAAAGTGAAGATATTAATAGTATATGGAGATTTAGATCCTCTTTCTGTGACCACTCCATTACCAGGTCATAGGCTCCCTCCTGAAGGACATGCATCACTGTCACTTATCTTTGTGTATTCTCCAGCCCTGCTAGTTAAAGTGTGAATAAGGTGCTGAAAGCTTTGGCATCACCTGGGAGCTTGTTAGAAATGCAGAATCGCAAGCCTCACCTGCGATCCACAGAATCAGAATCTGCATTTTAAAAAGGATTTCCCCACCAATTGCATGCGCATCACAGCTTGAGCAAAACTGTCCTGTAGTACATTCCATTTATTCATCGATTCAGTAAACATTTATTGAGAACCTACTCTGTGGCAGAGATTCTTCTAGGTACCAAAATTTATTGAGAACCTACTCTGTGACATGGATTCTTCCAGTGAACAAAACCCATCCTTATTCTCATGCATCTTAGAGTCGGTGGAAGAAACACAGAGTAAGCAAGTGACCAAGTAAATACGGAATTACAAATTTTATTTTCAACTTCCTCTCTTCCTGCCCACTCGTATTGAGGTCTCTCCTTTACAGTCTCTATTCTCCTCTGTTTCTCTAAACTAGTTGTTTTCTAGAATTATTGCATTCTTGTTCCTTTCCTTTGTTGTCACATTGAGGTATACTCTCACCATTCTTCTGTTTCAAATATCCTGCTTTAGCTTTCTTGGTTTATACCCTTATTTGAAGGAACATATCCTACAGTTAATTTCTTAATATTTTCTTCAAGAAATGAATATTCTTAGTTGACAGAAAATCAAGTTGGGGAAGGGGGTTTAGAGTTGAATTGATTTTCCCTGTGTTTAATTTGGTGTTTCACTTCTTCCCTTTGCAGTGATTGGTTTCCACAGATCCAAGGTCTACCAAATTTAATTTATCCATAGATTAAAGTGTTTTTGGGTTAAGGAGAGGAAGTTACCTGGATGCTTAGAGGGAAGTATGGAGAGGGAAGGTGTGTCTTAAAATCCATAGTTTTAAGTACATAAAAATCCTCTAGCTCTTAGTGTTATCCCATAACCTTGCTTCTGAGTTATCTGGGGTCTAAAAATCCTAGACTTTCAGATACATCGTGGAGCAATTTGGCTTGCTTCATGTTAACATTGCTTTCTCAGCTAGACATAGGAATCTGAAAAGTAATGTCTCTCCTCAATCTTTTTCCATTTTCTAAATATATGTGGATATTTTCAGCCTGTTATTGTTTCCTCTCTCATTCTCTTTGTTCTTGTGTCCTTTTTATTTCTTTGCCTCCATTATAATATTGCCATGGTTAAGTAAAGTCTGACGTTACATGTTGATTCCTTCAGGAGCCTCCCAATTGCTTGGTAGTTATTTAGACTTACATCCTAACAAACTTTGCTTTTTATTTTCCTTTTAATGTTTTCAATATTGTTCATTTCATTTTTTTTTTTTTTTGAGACAGAGTCTTGCTTTGTTGCCCAGATTAGAGTGAGTGCCGTGGCGTCAGCCTAGCTCACAGCAACCTCAAACTCCTGGGCTAAAGCAATCCTTGAGTGGCTGGCTCTACAGGCATAAGCCACCATGTCCAGCTAATTTTTTCTATACATGTTAGTTGGCCAATTAATTTCTTTCTATTTATAGTAGAGATGGGGTCTCGCTCTTGCTCAGGCTGGTTTCGAGCTCCTGACCTCGAGCAATCCACCTGCCTCAGCCTCTCAGAGTGCTAGGATTACAGGTGTGAGCCACAGCGCCCGGCCCTGTTCATTTCTTTTTATAGACTTCTTTTCATGTTTTAAAGTTAATTTTTAATTATAAAAGTTTAAAAATGAACCAAAAAGTGAAAAATTTGAACTACTGATAAAAATATAAGATACAAAATTATCTATGTATGAAGATGGAACTATATATAATATTTGCATTTAAAAAAGAAAACAAAAATCATAATAATTTTTATGTTAGAGTATTAAGTTACAGTTGACTTTTCTCTGAGCATTTTTAGTGTTGCTACATAGTTTTAAAACCATCTTGTTAATGGATTGCCACATGTAGTTTGAAAGTGATATCATTGTTATAAACATTTTCAGAGGAGAAAAATGTGTTTTTAAGTCTGTACTGCTTGGTATCAAACAATACTTTTTCTATTTCACTCTACCATGCAAAAGGCTACAAATTAGCAAACTTGGTGTCTTTTCCAACACTGCTTTCCTCTCTTTGTAACACAGAATCACTTTGCTGGAGAACAATCTAGAATTGTCATTATTTTTTATTTTTTCTGCCATCCTTTAAAATGTAGCACAAGAATTTTTAAGTCCCTTAAGTGGAAATGCTTTTTCCAACACTCTCTTTCTATCTCCTTTTACTGGATTTAAAGCATGTGAGTAAAGTTCTGAGAAGAGACAGAAACCCACGTCACAGCACCCTGCCCCACCCACCCCACTGGAGTCTAGGTGAGTGTGAACAATGCCCTCTCACTTAGAGCTTAATTTTCTTTTTATACTTTGGTGGAGAATTCAGTATTTAATAGTTTGCATCTTTATATTTTAAATTTTCTCAAGAAATTATCTTAACCAAGAACATATGTGTTTTTCTATACTGTTGTAATATTTTGGAAAAAAATGCATTTTCAAGGACTTCTAAGATCTTGTTACTTCAGACATACAGATTAGGAGCTTTAGAAAGACTTACTGTTTCTCCCAGATAAAAACAAAATAACACGCAAGCAAATCAACAATAATCTCTGAGTTAGAAGAGAATTCACATATAATTTAATATAACTCTCCTTTAATGTTTGAATTATTTCATTCAATAATATTTAGAACATCTAGTAGGTACTAAAACCCTAGGTATAGTTTAGTTCTGGATTTGGGCAACTAAGCAGAATACAATAATGTTTCCAATCTGCCGGAAAAAAGTGCCAGAACTCTGTGTGGCTTAAACAGAAATTTATAATCTCATAGTTGTGGGGGTGCGGAAGTCTAAGATGTCAGTAGGGTGGCTTCTTTCTTTAAGGGTGGATTCTTAGGGCTGTTCTGTGTGTCTCCCCCAGATTCTGGTGGTTTGTTGGCAATCTTTGGCGTTCCTTTGTAGAAGAAGCATCACCTGATTTCTGTCTTCATTTCCACGTATCCCATGTGCGTATCTCTGTGACTAAATTTCTTCTTTTTATAAGTACACCAGTTATATTGTATTAGGAGTCCAAACTATTCCAGTATGACCTCATCTTAACTAATTACATCTGCAATAGCACCATTTCCAAATTCTGGGGTACTGTTTGGGCTTCAACGTTCGAATTTGGGGGATATAAAATTCAACCCATAATGTTTTTGTTTTTCCTAAAAATTCTATAATTTTTGTTTGTTTTTATTCTTTCCTTTAACTCAATAGGTTTTGTTTTTAAATATTTCTCAGTAGAATTGTTTCTTTTATTGTTTTGTGATAAATTTTTTTTGTATTCTTGCTACTTTAGACTTTATTAAATTTTTCCCTGTGATCTAATATATGATCAATTTTAGTAAGAGTTCCCTGAGCACTTGAAAAGAAGGCATATTTTTTAAGGTACAAATTTAAGATACAAAAGTTCTATATATAAGTTATCTCCATATTATCTACTTTATTAAAATGTTATTTAAGTCTTCTAAATCCTTTTTTATACTTTTCATTTTGCTGTGTCTTGGTTTGCAAGAGTAGAATGAAGCTTCTATTACCTGAATGTTTCTGCTTGTTTATCTGTTCTCAATTTGCTGCTTTATGAAAGTTGCTTTATTTCCTGGCTGTATAGAAATGCATAACACATAAATCTTCACTGTGAATTATTCTCTTAATGTCTTTAAAGTACCTTTCTATGTCATGTTTAATACTTTTTGCTCTGAATTTTACCTTGTCAGATATTATGGTCATGACTCACTTTTATCCTTCCTTTTCTTCCCTCCCTCCCACCCACCTACCTTTCTTTTCCTTCCTTCCTTCCTTCCTTCCTTCCTTCCTTCCTTCCTTCCTTCCTTCCTTCCTTCCTTCCTTCCTTCCTTCCTCCCTCCCTTCCTTCCTTCCTTCCTTCCTTCCTTCCTTCCTTCCTTCCTTCCTCCCTTCCTTCCTTCCTCCCTCTTTCTCTTTCTCTTTCTCCTCTTTCTCTTTCTCTCTTTCTGTCTTTCCTCTCTCTCTCTCTCCTGTTCTTTCTTTTCATACACTGTGCCCATTCTTTTATTACCTTTCTGTATAAACTTTGTGTTTAGTGTGTCTCTTATACACAGCATAAAGTTGGGATTTGTTTTGGGAGTTAATCTGAAAAGCTATTTCTTTTAGTTCTTAAATTAAACCTATGTATTTCTTGATACAGTAGATATATTTGGGCTTAGTTCTATCATCATCATAATAATAATCATTCTATAATGCTTAATATAATCTGACTTTGGTCAAAACATTTTATATATCTTTAAAATTTAATTCTTATATATAAATCACCATTTTTATGTGCGTGTGTGTGTATATATATATATATATATATATATAATACATCTACAAAATGAAACTGAGGTACAGAGAGGATAGTAAGACACCCAAAGTCACAGAGATTATTAGTGGTAGAGCTGGGATTCTGGTTCCTGCTTTCTCTTTACTATTACATTATGCAGCCTCTTTATTTTATGCTCTCTGTGATAAATCTGGGTAAGTTCCTAAGATCTATTTTCTAGGTCACAATAATTTCTTTCATCTGTATTTAATATGCTATTACCCATTCAATACATTTTTAATATCAGACATTAAATTATTTTGGTTCTAAATACTTCTTGGCCTATTTTAATAGTCTTTTTTGGGTTATTAAAATAATCCATTTAAAAAGTTTTTAACCATTTCATACATGGTTAGTTTATATTGTGTATCTGATCATTTCAACACATGAATTTCCTTGGAAGTTTAATCTGTGTTTCATTTCTGAGAATCCTTGGTTGCAGTGGTTTGATTTTTGTTTGTAAGATCATATGTTTTTGAAGTTAATCTGTGAGAATCCTAGGGGTGCATATTGAGGATGTTTCCAAAGAGAAGGTTTGGTTGCATCTGCCACTATTCAGAATCTGCTAACATCTGGGAGCACTTTAGCTCCGTGGAGGGTTCAGGGTAGTATAGGAGTATTAGCTTCCTAACCTTGAATCAGATTCAAAGTTCAGGACTGCAAGATTCCAGACCTTGTGGCAGTATTTCTTCCCAGGGCAACTTTCTCTCACTTACTGACTACTCTCTGCTCAGATTTCAGCACTGTTACTACCCTCCCTCACACTTTGAGATTTCTTTTCCCTCTTGCGGGAGTGCCATAAAGGTAGGTTTGTCTTAATTTACCCAAATTCTAATTGTTTATTTAGTAGGAGAGCCCCTCATTATAAATCGTATTTCAGGAAACAGAAGTGTGTGTGTGTACATTTTAAAGACTTCTGAGCTATACAGCCAAATTCCCCATCTAGAAAGTTGTAATAATCTATTCTCCTCTAGAAATGTGTTAGTGTATCTGTTTATCATTATTAAAAAAATACACATGGATCTTATAGTAAAGGAAAGTAGTATCTTTTTGTTAAGTTGATGTTTTTGATTCATAGTGAACCTTAAAAATTTAAAGTGTATTTTTGGACATTTATGCAATTAATTTTTTAATCACCTGGATTTGGATATTAAGATAGGTCTGACCTGGAGATGTGGAAAGCTTTGGGCATGCAGTATGTAATCCAAGGACAGTCTGTGCAACAAGAGGGAATTAAGACGAAGGATATCTTGGGAAACATCAGAATTCATGAGTCATGCTGAGGCATAGGAGACAGAGAAAGAGATGGGAGTGCTCAAAGATGACTTATTGGGAGATAAAAGTAGTGTCAGAAATCAAATAAAGATAAACTTTAAAGAAAAAAGGGTTGGTATGAATGTTACATGATGTAGCTAAATCATATAGGATGAAGGCTGAAAAACAGAAATTTTAATTTGGCAAAGTAAAAGTCTAGCTGATGACCATATCTGGGATACTTGCAGTGCCAGGTAAGGACAGAAGCAGATACATTGGAAAACACAACAGTCCTGAAAAGCTACTAACGTAGATTGAGGGTTCTTAACATATTGAGAGTCATGGGTCCTTTTGAGACTATGATGGAAACAAAGGAACCCTTTTTTTTGTTTCCTAGAAAATACTCACATTCACATACAATCTAAATTCTTTTTTAAAAAATCCAGATATTCCTATTTCCTCTGACAGTCATCTTTATATAGATTCTTCTACTATCACCTCATTGAAGATATTTCATCTTAGCAGGAAGGAGAAAGTACTAATACCTTCAGGAGAGGTTAGGGGTAGGTTAAAATAACATGTAAAAAATACCTGACACTTGCTAATTACATGTTCGATAAACGTTTGCCGATCTTTCAAGAGCCAACAGGAAAGGAGATTTTGGCAAGACAGAAGAGAACAAAGAATTGTTGGCACAGTGCCCCCAAAGAACTGGGAGGCAGTGGGATCACGGGTAAAGTGGTGAGGTTCATCTTGCAGGGAGGAGGGAGGGAGGTTTTGGAAATATATGTTAATTCAGAACCTGTTTTATTGCAGGCATTGTATTAGAACATTTTTGTACAATGTCTCATCTTCAAACAACCCTATGAAGTAAGACATGCTGACTTTTACAGATGGGCATTTCAGTGTTTAGAGAGGATAAGTAACTTTTTCAAATTCATGTTAGAAAGTGGCAAGGAGAAGAATCTAACCTACAAGTGTCACACAACAAAGCTGCCACACAGCTGGAAGAGTTTTAAAGAAGTTCAGGAATTATTATAACTAATATGGGAGTTCTAGGGGAGGTAAAATTAGGGAAATTTGAGTCTCAATTTTCATTGGCTAATGACAGTCAATGATCAGTTGTGATTGGCCATTAGCCTGGCCTTCTCCTCTCTGACTTGTCAGCAATGAGCCTCTCCTCACCTGAAGGGATGTCCACACAGATGTGTCGTCGTGTGGCTCTGCTCCCTGCTTCCTCTAGTTCTGACAGCATTGGAAGCTGGGATTGGCCCAAGCCTCTGGGAAAGAACCAAATTGTCCACAGGAGGCTTTCAAATATGAGCTAAATGAAAAGGGAGAACAGAGAGAATATAATCAGGTACATCAGATTATCAAAGTCACTGAGCTTGACATTTGTCCTCCTGAGCACCATCCAGAAACTACAGAAAGAGGCCACGAACCTTCCATGTAATAGAAGCCTTAGGACTAAATGTTTTTCCCTCTATATAATATTACTGTTCATATCGGTCCAGAAGCTCTTTAGCGTCTTAAAATCCTGTTCATATATACTTCTGTTTTGCTCCATATTTCGGAACACTTTAAATATACTATTACTTTCTCTTGTTTATATTTGAGTTGTAGTGCAATTTGATCTCATGCTACATGACTTCTAATCTAAGTAGATGTGATAAAATTAACTGGCTCCAAATCTTAATTATAAATGCTTAGTTATATGAATGCCATGGTTGGCTCTAACTATAGATTGGGGTTTTAAGTCACAGTATGTGCAGTCAAATGAACTCTGATTGGGACTTGATTGTTTAAGCAGATTTCATACTTATTTAAAGAAGATACTCTTGTGATTTTGTTGTAGCAAATAAAGTTGAAATCTAGCTATTTTATAACCACTGTTAGAAAGTTTAATAATTTACACCAAAAATGTCTTTAAAGATTACCAGTTTCACTTAAGTGTAAATTGATTGACAAAATTACCAAGCTCCCTGGGATATTTTGGCATACACCCTCCATATTCCTCCCCCCAACCCCGACAGGAACAATAATCCAATCAATGAACGAACCAAACATGTGCAGCAAGGAAAGAGCAATTTTTGAGCTCAGAGCAATAATATAAGGTATTTCTGTCTTGCATAAAAATACTGCTTTATCTGTCGTGGAGGGGCCAAAAAAAAAAAAAAAAACCTGCTAAGATACTTCTCACCCACATTTGCTAATCAAGCAAATTAGATCAGCAAACAAAAGACAGATTTGCTACTAGTTCAAGACTATGTGGAGATTTTGCTTTTGTTATACAACTCAGTCCTAGCTAAAATGTTCACATGGAAAATTTAATCATAAACTCATTGAATCTGATAAAAGGGGAAAAAGGATGAAAGAAGTCTTTAAAATATTAAACTGCCATAGAAATTGCTCTACCCAAGGTTTTGGACCACAGCCCACTGGGGCAAATAAAGTTTAGCTATGTGAACAGGTACCAATTTTGTCAGAAATGTAATTTGAATCCAACTGTCTTTCATAAACTAGCGAGTTTGTATTACTATCTTATGGCTAAAATTTAAAAATGAAAGCTATAAGATCTTTGTATGTATATGTGTTTAGGTGTGTTTATACTTATGTACATGTATTATGTTTTATGTTGTGTCTATGTGGTAAAATCTGATGTAGTCAGAAATGCCTTGAGAAATTTTATTTAGATTGAGTTAGATAAATGACTGCTCATATAAAATATATAGTAATTAACCCAAATGCTTTTTAGTTCATATGACTTAAGTAAATCTTTAATAAATAAGTTGGTTTATGATTATTGATAAAATAAAAATAGAAATGTCAAAAAAAAAAGAGTTTGGCTAGTACATGGAGTACGAGCAAATGATTCGAAATGAGATTTGAGAGGTAGTTAGCAGTCAGATCACATAACAAGGCTGAGGACTTTAAGAATTGGATTTTTCATCTTTAAAAAGATAATTCTGGTTGAAACTTGGGAACAGATTACAAGAGAACAAGGGTACATATGGGAAGCCCAGGTGGGAGGCAATGAGGTGGACCAGGATGGCTTGTAGTATCTATTACTCAGAGCTCTTTGGTTGCAAGTGATAAGAGTCTAACTCAGACCATCTTAAGCAGAAGGGAGAATTTGTTGAGTCTTGTAACCAAACCATGAGAAGTAAAAGCGTCATCTGGGCGTTAGAGACAATGGAAACCCAGGATGCAATGTTCTGAGTAAATACATACTGCAAGCCACCAATAAATATTCAATAAATATGTGTAAAATATCTAAATACACTGTGAGAAACCCACATACACACATCAATTTAGTCATGCAATTGCCAGTTTTCGTTGCTCAGCAGTCATTTTTATGAGACTTAAAGGATATTACCTACCAGGCAAAAGGAAAATGTTTGGCCCATATGACGTCTCTGCTTTTCTCCAGCCATTAGCAGGCCCCCCTCACAAGTCCTCTATGAAACAACTGGTCCGGAGGGCAGGCAGAGTAAGTGTCCACTGAATAGCTGTGATTTGAAAGGTATCGCAAACTTTTATTCTATTCTGCCCTATGTCCCTGCCAATGGAACTATCCATTATTAACACTTTTCTCTCTCATGAGATAAGCAAGGAAAGAGATTTCTCTTGTGTTTCAAAATCATGTGCATTTTTTTTTCTAGAAAGGAAGAAGAATAGAATTAGTTATCCCTTAGTGACAATGGTGTCTCAGGTTAGCTGATGTCACACTGAAAAATAGCAAAATGAGGCTGTTAAGAGATATGGCTGAGGAGTTGGGGAAAAGGGAGCAAAGAAAATGGGACTGAATATTTTCCTAGCAGTTAGTCTGTGATTTAGCCTGTCATTTCTCATGTAGGTTAAGGAGAGAAAAATAAGTGACAAGAATAATTTGACTCTCTCTAGATGACAGCTATACATCATGTAGGTCTTTGCATGCACATGTGTGTATGTGGGTTTCTCACAGTGTATTTAGATATTTTACCTGATTAGAGGTATGTAGTGTAACTTTACAAGCTATTAGCTTTATCTATTGACCAAGTATCTTGCTATGCATAAGATAATCTGATAGTAGCTGATATAGTATTAGCAAATCTACACATATTTATTGAGTCTCTTTTACCTGTGGAAGTGCATTTTTAATAGAAATTCTTCAATGCCTTATTAGAGAGGAGTGCAGGAAACATTAGCCTTTTGAAAGTGATATTTTGGAGTTAGTTTACATAACATCCTACTGGGTAGGCAACTACTTACTGTGGCCAGAAAAAGGGGAAGAGTTAATAGATCACCAAGAGATGTTTAATTAATTCTGTGTATAGTGGCAGGATGAAAGATATTTCAAATACAAAGTATAAATTACATCTATTAGCTCTTCTTCTGTCTAACCAAAAACCAAGAACATTTTTGCCATTGTATGATGAATTTGAAGACAGATACATTTCCACAAAATCAGAATTATGGGCTGTGAGTAATGAAAGTAATATACTATTTAGTTACATGAACCAGTGATTAATGAATCATAATTAATGACCTTTTATGAAAAACTCAAGAAAAATGAAGTCTTTGAGCTGCAGCCACGCTGCATCACATTTCTTTCTTTAAGTTGTGTTAATCAAAACCCTCCCTTTAACATAGCTAATTTGCAAGCAACTCAGATGATTAGATGAATTTAAAAGGGGTTCAACTCATATTTTAACACATCTATCTACCTTAAATAACGATACTGTTAAGGGAACTTCTTTAAAACTTGCTTGACTAACTTGAGATAATACTTTGACTACTTGGGATACTGATTTCAATTCTAGGTAGTCCCAAGTTAAATCCAACATTGACAACTATCTACTAATTTAAGGCACAGAAAGCTTGTATGAATATTTCAAACATATATTTTTTTTTCTAATTTTAACTTTTCCTCACCTTTCTCTGTGATTAAGCAATAATGTTTGTGTCTGACTATTCACTTCATTTTGGGGTGCAGACTAGACTTTTATCAACTCTGACTTCTCCATACACAATAGCATAAGCCATAATTGGGTTGCACGAAGGAATTCTTTGTGGTCCCACCTACTCTAAAAAATGCCTGGTGGATGACATGGAGTCTGGTCTACATGTGAATGCAGCTTACGTCTTTCCCCTAAACCTGCTCTCACCTAATACTGAATGTATCACTTCTATCTTATGCTAGGTTGCTGAAGGACTTCCCTTACATTTTATGATTTGGTGACTCTGAAAGAACCTACTTTGTGATGGGCAGCTCTGACCACATGGTCACTTGATGTGCCATAGTCGGTAACTCCATCTTTTCCAGGGCCCAGTAGCTGCAGGCAGCATGGCTTTTAGAAGCCTAGGGGTCTGTGTTGTGATTCTCATACTGAAGCTTGCCATAACTTTTGGTCTTTTCCCACCATAAAAACCTCTGTAATTGTGTACTGTTTTCCCTCCCACATAAATATGAACCATTTCTGCTTCTTTTTTTCTTATAAGAATAAAAAGTAATATATTTTCCCATCAATGGTTGTATAACAGGTACCTGAGATCATGTTAATTTCTCTTAGAAAAGATATAACATCTAACACTACAAATGGGGTTACTGCTAGGTTGAGTTCATGTGAATCTACTGTCATCCTCCAGGATTGTTCTGCTTATTGGAAGAGTCAGAGTGGTGCCTTAATGGAGGACAAGAAAGGAACCCCATATCTTTTGGTCTTTTAGGGTAGCATTAATCTCTGTTGTTCTTCATAGATCACTATGACTGTCCTTAATCCACAAGCCAAGGAACAAATGTACAGGTTCTACCATCTTCCAAGTGTGTCCATTCTAATTACTGGGGACCACCAAAATGACCACGGTTGTCTGTGGGCCCAGTGGGCTCAGTGTGAGCTAGACCTAGAGTAGGACATTTATGACCTGCCCGGACTAAGAAGAGGGCTATAAGAACTATGATGGTTTCCATATGTCAATTCAACTCAGACCCCGTGGACTAGTTTTTGAAATGTTTGCATATATCCCCTTCCTCAGTGTACTACCCTGGTAAATGATCATAAAGTTCTTTGTGGAAGGGCTAGGGAAAACAATATATACTTGTCATCTGCTTTTCCTTTTGGGGACCTTGCTTCTCCTTCAGTCAATGGGTTCTAATCCAAAAAATGGTCCAGATTGGGAGATTGAACGAAGTATGGTAACATTTTATTAGGGACGACTGTTTTCAGCTTCCTGATAATCCATCCTTTATTTCTTTTGATTGTATAGATTGAGTGATATTTTTATTGGTACCCTTCAATCTCGTACATAGGTGTGTCATGTTCTATTAACTATCTCTATAGGTTTCTGCAGTTCAGATCCCACTGGTTACCGCCCTAACCTTGATGCTCATTACAATCATTGTACCCACTTTGCTTCCGATATTTAAGTGCTATCTGCTGACCTCTATTGTTTCTCTGTCTTATTGTCCCTTTAGCTGTCAGAGAGCCCTGTTTTATAGTAGTCTCTTAATGTCATCCCTGGCCTATGGAAGGCTGCCTTCTCAAAAAGGGCTCGACAAGGGCTGAGCTTCTCAACAATGCTCACCAGTGAATTCCATATTGGTCCGGTAAATGGAATATCCTCTGGACTTTCCTATGAAATACAGATGGGTGGTAGAGTTTTTGTGCTTATGTAATATATCTACTCCAGCATGCATACTTCTCTGAGCTTTTTGGTCCCTTTTCCTATCATCTCCCATGGAAGTTCTGAAATTTTATTTCACTTAGTGTGAGCTATAACTTTTCTAGGATTCTAAGAGATATTTCAGAAGCATGTTAGCTTAGCCCTTGCCAAATATTAAATTTTGATGAATGCTTACATGGAAGAGGTACCTTAGGAATGGGAACAAGGGAAGGGAAAAACAGATATAAGTAGTTTTAAGATGTTGGCCAAGGGAATATTAAATAATGGCAAAAGAACTTACAATTTTGTCAAATATTAACTACAAAATGTGTCAGAAATTGTTGGGAATAACAGATTTGAAAAACTTTTTTGCTTAGTCTGAGTAAATTTTTTATTTATTTTATTTTATTTATTTATTTTTTTGAGACAGAGTCTCACTCTGTTGCCCGGACTAGAATGCTGTGGCATCAGCCCAGCACACAGCAACCTCGAACTCCTGGACTTAGGCAATCCTTCTGCCTCTGTCTCCCGAGTAGCTGGGACTACAGGCATGCGCCACCATGCCCGGCTAATTTTTTCTATATATTTTTAGTTGGCCAATTAATTTCTTTCTTTTTTTCTTTTTTCAGTAGAGACAGGGTCTTGCTCTTGCTTAGGCTGGTTTCAAACTCCTGACCTTGAGCGATCCGCCTGCCTCGGCCTCCCACAGTGCTAGGATTACAGGTGTGAGCCACTGCACCTGGCCCTGTCTGAGTAAATTTTATACCCTTGTGGATCAACTGTTCAAACCTTGGCATTGCCTTTCTGAGAACTCTTCCATTTCAGTGACTTTTATTTCCACCTTAGATCAACTGTGCACATATCTAACCCTTCTATGGCTTGGTCACCTCAAGAAATTATGCCCTATCTGATATTTCCCATCAGGAAGTCCTTCTGAATATTTTTTCTTTACCAATAATATTTTATTTGTCTAATTCTATAATCTTTTCAGTTAATCAACTTTTGACCTGTATCATATTTCCTATCACATGAACCTTCCTGTGGTTTTAGTGTCACTTCTGTCCTTCCTCATTCAAATTTGACTTCATAATTTCAAGTCTATACTTAACTTTCCTCATACATAGATTCTTTTACCTTAAACCTATTGCTAAATCCAAACCGCCAATTCCCAATTCTAGGTAAATGCATATATCTGCTTATCTTTCTCCTTTTCCCTGTCTATTTAATGTTTCAGGCATAAATTTCATAATGATACTGATGAACTTCTTTACAAACGAATGTTATCCAATCTGACTCAGTTAGCAATCAATGCTATTCTCCAGGACCTTTACTCACTTTCTTTTAACTTCCTGTTTGAATCTTCATGATGACTATTTTTAACTTTTTCATTCGACTTGATCTTCCAGCGTGTCCCTAACTTGCTTTCTATGGACAAACTTACCTTCTTCAGTGAGAATGTGGTAGTCACTCCACACATAGTCTCTTAACCTCCTTTTACTTCAAAATTTCTTTAGATATTTGATTGACTTTGCTCTTTTTCTTTGTGTGTGTGTGTGTGTGTGGTTTTTTTCTGGTAAAAACCAGAAAACCTGCTAGACAAATTCTAAAAGAACTATAACACTTCGACTTTGCTCTTTTTTTAAATCATAGCCCACATACCCTTCCTGAGACAAAGAATATGTACTTCTGAACATATGAAGATTTGTATAAACATGTGTAGCCCATCTCACTAATGAGTAAGAAAAGGTTAAACAGCAAAAGCCCTAGTTGCTATCTCCAGAAAGGGTGTTTAATAGTGATAAGGGGAATTATAATAAACTCCACATTTGTGCTAAATGGTGGGGGGATTTTTTGCTTGAACTCAATCTAGAATATAAACTAAACTAGCAAAAATAAAATAGGAAAATAAGACTAAAAACAACAACTAAAAAAAAAAACCAGCAACAACAAAAATACAAAAAGACTTTTCTGTTGCTATTTAGTAGAGAATGCAGAAGCAACTAGCCAAAGAGTGCTCAGAACAGACAGACTTGGATAACTCACAAGGCAATTGCAAATACAGACACTTGTCATCCCTGGCTAATAATTTAAAAGGTCATAAGCACTTTTGGATGCTTTGTTTTATTTTAAACTAGTAAACTAAGGAAAGGAGTTAATTTATTGACAGACACATGCAAAGATAACATGGTGTCATATCAGGTTGAACAGTCAAACATATTAAAGAAAAACAATAATTTGTTTATATAGAATCCAATATCAAAAATTATCTGAAGTTGACATTGAAAAGGAAAAAAATTTTTCCAGTGGGGGTGAAAAAGATTATTTTAGTGAAGATCAGTATGAGTTACAGAGGAAAATAGCTTACATAATTGGTAAAAAACAAAATCTAGATAGGACCAGAGAAGAGACATTTCTTTAATAATATAGTCTTTTATCTATTTTGCATTAATTTATTTTCCTTTGTATAATTAATATCATAACCCTATTAAAAATTGTTTATAGTTAATTTTTGTGAGTATAATGTGTTCAGTTTTTCTCAATTTATTTATTTGACTGTGTATTCCATAGTGTGTTGTCATTCTTGACTAATTTATTTGTTGTTTTTAAAATATCTTAGGTTAAAGCACTCTTTGATACTATTAAGAACCTATACTGAGAAGACCTCAAATTACTTTAGCATTCAAAATCATGATGGCCATCAGATGCCATTCTGGCATGATGGAAATGGTCTATGTCTTCATAAGACTATGGGCTGCACAGGCGTATTCAATTATCATACTCTTCGAACTGTATACTTAGGACTTGTGCATTTCACTGTATGTTAATTTCACCTGGAAAGCTATGAACAAATATTGAATTCCTGTTAATAGGCTTATTTTTCAAAGCGATAGCAATTCTGAAAACTATTTTCTGTATAATCTTGGCTCAAAATAAATATATTGAGGACAATGGGAAACAGGTTTCTCATGGATGGAGATGAGAGTTACAGGTATAGAAAGAGGGAAGACTAGAATGTACTCTATGGTATTGGATTGGAATTAAAAGTAACAGTACAAACCCATGTTAATATCTGTACACATGCCTAAATCGATTTTATTTATCTGTATTTGTTGATACACGCATATATTTCCTGGGTGTGCCTGTGTGTGTGTGTGTGTGTGTGTGTGTGTGTGTGTGTGTGTTGTGGGGGTGAGGGGAAACTTCCCCTTTTCCCTGAAAGTCTGCTGAAAGGTCAACTCACCATTAAGGCAGATTAATAAGAGAAAGAGGTTTATTTACTGTGCACATGGGGAGAATCACAGAATGATTAGCCAATACCCCAGTGGTGTCCAGGAATTTATATATCCTCCTTTTAGAGGGAAGGGGGAGATGAGGAATACAGATAATTCTGTTTAGTGGCAATAAATGGTTCCTAGGGAGAATGAATGGATGGAGGAAACACTGATTTGTAAATGATTCTTGAATCTCTTTGCAAATTAAATTAACCCGAGAGACAGGTATTAATTATTATATTTAAAATGATTTGGGCCAGGTCTGGTTGCATTCTTGATCTTCTTTCCTGCAATATAGTGAGATAACAGGGAAGGGAAGGGAAGTTGATTGTTCTTTTTGATGGGTCCATCTGGTTTATGCATATAGAGGGGAGGCCCCCATCCAACACCTGTTAATCTCTAAGAGCCTTTAATTAAAAATATTCTTTATACCAACGAGTCATATTTTGGGGTGAAATTATCCAAGCTCCTGCAGAGTATGTGAGTGTGTGTATGTATATATGTTTCTTTCTCTGTCTTAGTATCTAAATGTTGTTCTCCACTGCAAGGAACCAGGATTTCTTGCATAAAGGGTTGGTTTGACAGCTGTGCAAAGAAAAGTAAAAAATGAGCATGGAATATCTTCTGGAGCCAGGAAGTATGAAGTGCTCAAGCAGGGATAGAGGAATTAGTTTGAAGAGGCTTCTACTGAAAAATTTGGACATGAATAGAAATAAAAGGTAGTAGGTTATAACCCAATGATTAAAATGGAAATCCATGAGTCACTGCTCAACTAAATGGACAAATAAATATTGAGAAGGACAGGGAAGCTCTTTATTTTAGAAGAATGCCAAATAATAAATAAAACATGAATAATGGGGTTACAAAATCACAATGGATGTTAAAGCTAGTGGATTCAAGTTTGATAAGAAAAAGAGTATTTATATGGTCTCTAAGTATCTTCACATAAATTTCTCATTAATTATAAAGGGAAATTATAACTTTATGCTCAGAAAACTGGATGATACACTTTGACCATGTGAGTAAAGCTAACATCACCAATATTGGGAAAACTGACATTATATATCTCAAGAACTTGTAGAAGGCATAATATCACTTCAATGGTATTCCTGCCAAAAATGTGTAACCAAAACTTACTCACAAAGAAACATCAGATAAACTCATACTTAGGAATATTTCATCCCATAATTAACTTAAAAAAGCAAATCAAAAATACTCCCCTGCCACCACTACCAAAGAAAAAAAATGCTATTAATGGAAAGAAACTAAAGAGATATAACAACTAAATATGATGTATGGTGCTGGATTTATCCTACCCTTCCCCCCAAAGCTATTCAGGACATTTTTTTTAATTTCAAAACATTAATTAAGGAGGTACAAGTGTTTTTGTTACATGGGTATCTTGTATAATGCTTAAGTCAAGGTTCTTGGTGTACCAGTCACTACAATAGTGTTCATTGTACTTAAAAGGTAAGTTTTTACCCCACACTCCTCTTCCCACCCTCCCCCTTTCTTGGTTTCTTATATCTTTCATATCACTTGGTGGTTGCTGTGCACTCATTGTTTAGCTCCCACTTATTAGTGAGTACATGTGGTGTTTGATTTTCCATTCCTGAGATACTTCACTTAGGATAATGGTCTCCAATTTCATCCAAGTCACTGCAAACAACATTATTTCATTTCCTTTTATAGCTGATTAGTACTCCATGATCTCTCTCTCTCTCTCTCTCTCCACACACACACACACACACACACACACACACACACACATATATATATCACATTTTCTTTATCTACTCATGAATTGATGGGCCCTTAGGTTGATTATACATCTTTGCAATTGTGAATTGTGCTCTGATAAACATTTGCATGCAGATGTGTTTTGGATAAAATGACTTCATTTCCTTTGGGTAGATACCCAGCAGTGGGATTGCTGGATTGAGTGGTAGGTCTACATATATTTCTTTGAGGAATCTCCATACGGTTTTCCATAGAGGTTGTACTCATTTGCAGTCTCACCAACAGTGTATGAGCATTCCTTTTGCTCTGTATCCATGTCAGCATCTACTGTTTTTTTACTTTTTAATAATGGCTATTCTGATGCAGAAAAAGTAGTTTTCTCATTGTAGTTTAATTTGCATTTCCCTGATAATGATGATGTTGTGATAAATTGTTATAAATAGTGATGTTGAGCATATTTTCATGTTTTTTGGCTATCTTCTTTAAAAAAAACTTTGGTTCATGTCTTTTGCTCACTTCTTGATGGGGTTGTTTGTTTTTTCTTGCTGATTTCTTTGAGTTTTTTGTAGATTCTGGATATCAGTCCTTTGTCAGATGAATAGTTTGCAAATATTTTCTCCTATTCTGTAGGTTGTCTATTTACTCTGTTGATTATTTCCTTTGCTGTGCAGAAGCTTTTTGATTTAATTAAGTCCCATTTATTTATTTTTGTTGTTGCTGTGATTGCCTAGGGGGTCTTCTTCATAAATTATTTGCCTAGGCCAATATGTATATGTAAAAACTGGCCATAAAGTAATTATCTGACTACTTTGTTGAACTATAAAACCCGCATTCCAGGAAGGGCCCTGCCCTACACACAGGAGAGCATGCACGCTCAGAGAGGCCGAGCACAATCTAGGCAGAAAGGCCTTGGTGGGTTCCCGACTCAGCCTGTCAGGTTTCAGTCTGAGATATCAGTTCTTAGTGCGCTCATGGCTGAAGAATGGCCAGACATGCCAAAGTAAGGCAAGCACAAAAATGAGGTTATCGAGGAGAGAAAGATAGGATTATAGAGCAAGACATAGGTTTACAGAGCATGATACATACCCCACAGATGACGCCCAGACCCACTGTCGCAGCAAAGGGAGAGCAGAAGGCAGGGCACACACAAACAAAAAAAGGTAAGGGGTTATTGATCTCCACCACCACTGAGGTCAGGGTGGGAGCAAGGCAGTTCATGGCTAGGTTGTGAGAGCCTGAATGGCTTTGGGAAGCCTCTATGGGGCTCAGAATTTGCTTTTCCAGCCACCAGGGGGAGCTGCTGGTAGGAGGGTCAGGACAAGCGCTCCACACATGCAGGGCTGTTCACAGGAGGAGGGGCTGAATGCTTGTATGCTTTGGCCTGGGGCTGGACTCTCTCGCCCTTATCCAGTGGCAGAGTTTTACTGTGGGGAAGGATAGGTGTTTCCCCAAATGGCAACTTCTTGGACAGGGGTCCTCAAACTGCGGCCCGTCGAAGACATTTATCTGGCCCCACCGGGTGTTTTTGCCGCAGCTGCCTGTCCTGCTTAGCAGCCAGCTCGTCCCGGGCCCACAGTGCGCATGTGTGGAATGTGCACCCCACTCTCCAACAACCCTCCAACGGTCTGAGGCACAGTGAACTGGCCCCCTGTTTAAAAAGTTTGAGGACCCCTGTTCTTGGACAGCCACACACCCTGTGAGATTGAGTCAGTAATTCCCGTAAAAGGCGTGCACATTGACCTCCCTGTCAGTAAGAGGTGCTTGCTGGAAGGAACAAGCTGCAGTGTTGTTTTTGGGTCCTGGAACCAGTTCTAGTCCCTCAGGGGAAGCACATGAATGTCTCATGTGGTGGGTGAGACCCTGGAATTTAAAGGTCAATCTTTATTATCTGCCACAACAGAGGCAGGTGGGGGAGTGCAGCTGGGCAGGGCTGGGTTGGGTGAGCCTGCTCTCAGGCGCCACAAAAGCTGGCAAGGTAACTGTTTTGGCAAGGGTTAAAGATCTCCTCCAAGCTTCTGGGCAGAACTGCCAGAGAGGGCCTCAAGTGGATTCACCCAACCAGAAAATCTGCTGAGATACACAATCTGGCAGTCCGCAATGGACCTTGTTCTTGTCTTCACTCCTCTGTTCCACAGTGTCCATTTGGTGTTTGCTGACAGGCAGGAGCCCAAGCCAACGGAGTTCCCTCTCGACTGTGCCGTGGGCCAGGAGGTTCTCTGCCCAGTGTCAACGGGAAAAAGCCAAACTCTGTAAAATAATTTCAGAGAGATTTATTCTGAGCCAAATTTGAGGACCATGACCTGGAGCTACTCCCAAGAAGCCTTGAGCAAGTGGACTTGCTGTAGCTGGGTTACAGTTTGGTTTTATACGTTTCGGGGAGACAGGGGTTACAGGTGAAGTCATCAATCAATATGTGGGAGGCATACATTGGCTTGGCCCGAAAAGTTGGGCCATCTCGAAGGGAAGGGGGTGGCGTACAAGTTATAGGTGGGTTTAAAGATTCTTTGGCTTGTAATTGGTTAAAGACATGAAGCTTTTTCTAAAGGCTTGGAATGTTTCAACATAAGGAGCTGTTATCAGAGATAACTGAACGTGGATTTGTTGTGTAAATTGAGGACCTGCAGGTTTGGCTTGTATACTCTTAGGCCTGTTCATGGATTACAAAGGATGTCCCCAAGAAGGGAAGGGGGCATGATAAGGCATGTCTGACCTCCTTCCTCCTGGCAGGTAATTTAGTTTTAGCATATTCCTTTGGCTTAAGGGGGTCCATTTAGTCAGCAGGTGTAGGGGAGTGAGCCTTAAAATTTTACTTTACTTCCAGGATCCCAGCTTGAGCTGAGAGTGTGGCCCTCCCATGGGGGATGGGTGCCCAGCGAGCACACTGCAGCTAGGACCCACGCTGCACTCTCCTCCTAGATCATCCCACGCAGGATCCCTTGCCTCCTGAGACCAAGAAAATCAATCCCTGAGCATGCCAGGGAGAAGTGTGCTGGCCCCAAGTCACCCACAGGGTGCCCGAGTTGGATCAATGTCCTTCTGCCTTGGGGTGTGCCCTACTCTGATGGAGCCGCTCAGCAAGCAGCACCAGGGAGGGCCGGCAAGCTAGGAGCTCACAGTCTGAGCACCCCTCAGTCCGCTGCAGGACCCCAAGAGGAAAGGCTTAATCCCCCCTCTCTGTGGAAGCCTCGGTGTGGTGGCTCAATTGTCTCTCTCAGCAGCTGTAGTTGGGGGAGGGGAAGAGGAGGAAAAGAGTTTATGTGGAGGAAAGATAGCACCCTGGTCATCTCTGACCCTCTGTCCCAGAAGCAGTCTGCCCAGAGTATTGAGGCTCTGTCATCAGCAGCAGATCACTTGGGACACACTGGACTCCTGTGCCTCCTGCAGTCTGGGCCGGACTTGGGAAACGTCTGCGTGGGAACGAGCAGAATGAAACCTGCGGAGTTGAAGCCCCCTGGGGAGGACAAAGGAGCACGGTGGGTGGAGAAGCAACATGGCGCCTACCATCTCAGCTCAGGTCTGTGGGGGCCGGAAGTGCCCCAGGGGGCTGGCAGCCTGGTGCCCCGTCCACCAGAAGTTCCCAGCTCACTGGCGGCAGCAGCCTCTGGGATTGTGTGGGCAGAAAGTCTCTCCAGCATCTCAGGAACTCACCAACTATCAGAGATGTGGGGGAGGGAGAGAGAAACCGCTCCACCTACCCTTCTCAATGGACTCTGAGCCTTTTGAGATTTGTTCTCTGCCGATACCTTGTTCCTTCTTGTTCTGCACTGCAACTTCTTCCTGTGGAGTCTCCTGAAAGCTCTGGCACCCTTCCTTCAGACCCGCATCTGATCTATGTTTGTCTATCTGTTCATTTTCTCTCTTTCATCTAAAACTTCTTCTCACTGAGATACTCGTGGTGTCTCTGGTCAGCCACGTGCTTTTGAATTTAATAATGTGTTAATGCAACCTAAGTTGGTGGCAGTTATGAAATGGCTGAAAATGAAAACATCTGTCTTCTCTGCAAACCAAGATGGTACTCTGGTGGCCAGGTATCCATTTGATAATGGTGCTCCAGCAGCTGGAACATTACTTTCCTGGAGCTTAATTCCTGAGGATGATGCTTTTCAATTTCTCGCACCTATCTGTGATTCAAAAAGTCACAATATGAAGAAAGAAAATCAGTGTGAAAATAAAATGAACTTTCCTAATGGAGTTACAAATTGATACTCTTGGAATACACTCCAAGGTGGAATGCATGATTATAACCCACATCTGCGCCCAGTGTTTTGGAATTACATTGGAGTAGTCATGTTGTAAATAGCCCCACCAGAGAAGCACCAATTCTTCTGGAATGATAACAAAGCCTCATTACATGTATATATAAAACAGGTGCATCTAGGTGTAAAGGGTCAAGTTTTTGATTAGAATGGAAATCAATCACTCAGTGTAATTGTGGAAGTCTGAGAAAGAAAACATACCTGCCCTTATAGAACCAAAAAATTTGGAGAGTATTTGGAAGTATCTCATTATTTTGTCTGGGTCTTATATAATTAATGTTACAGTGCTTGGACTTTCATACCTCATAAATATGATTATTCCAGAGAAATCCCAGAATGCCAATGCTCTTAAAAAGGACATTCTGCTTCCATTCCAAGGACAATTGGAACAGTATCAGATCCTTCCTGCCCTATGATTCCTCTATACAGAAAATTGCCAAGCCACTCTACAGTAACAAAGCATGGTTTATTCTTATTATTTTAGTGACTCTTTTGTAAATATTTTTCATATAAAGCAAAATGTGAAACTCAACTTCCATTGCCACCTGGAATTAGGAATGAGTTATGCCAGTTTATTGCAACTCTTAACTCCCTTTGTGAGATCTCAACTGGATAAACTCCATGGATTGCCCTAGGATAAAAAGCTGTTTACAAATCCTGCAATAAACAATACCTGGTGATAATGAAAGAATACATTCTTGATGATGAATGGAAGACAACTACCTTCAAGTCTTTAAGTCATTTACATTTAAATTAATCTTGAAGTAATCTTAGAAATTTGAGAGAGGTTAAACTTGAGAAGTAAAAAAAAAAAAATTCCTGTGAGAAACAAAGGAGCTAATTTTGCATACAAAGAGTAAAATGAATATAAAAAATAAAGATGAACATATATTGATCACCTACTGTACACAACACCTTGCCATGAGTGGCATATATGAAGAGATAGTAAGCGCTGTCTATAATTAGTTCGCCCAGTGCAGGGAGAAATAGTCACAAGACTGGGAATATTTAGTTGTGAAAATGTTCAAAGGATATACAAGAGAAAATAGGCAACTGTGTCTCTCTCAGTGGTCCAAGAAAACATGGGCCCGATGGGATAACAAGGTTGTGTTTACAGAACCACAAAGGGACAGGTCAGTTAAGTAAGTCTTTCTCCCTCCAGAGCCAAAGCCCCTGCCTTTCTATATCTGGATGCCATAGTCTTCTGTGATGCTGACCATTCCCACATGTGTAACTCTAGCCTCTTGCCTGAGCTTCAGACTCATGTCTCACCTCTCACTAGACATATCCACCTGGATGAAACCCAGAGGTCATACCTGAGCGTGAGTGTGAGCATGAGCATGCTCGTGGCAAAAGAGCGTACTTTCCCTCCTTGAGCTGCTCTCCCTCCTGTAGTCTTTATCTCAAAATTCCTGATACCATCAAGCTAGAAATCTGGGAGTCATCCTCAATACTTCCTCCTCATTCTTCATCCCATAGATTCAGTAAGTCATAAAGATTGTTGTTAATTGTAACTGTTGATTAATTCTCAAAAAATTTTATTTAAAAATAGATGATTCTACTTAAAGTGTTTTTATTTTTAATTATTATGAATAAATAATAGCTGTACATATTTATAGGGTACATGTGATATTCTGATAAAAGCATACAATGTGTAATGATCAAATCAGGGTAATTGGGGGATCCGTCACCTCAAGCATTTATCATTCTTTTGTCTTAGGGACATTTCAATTCCGCTCTTGTAGTTATTTTGAGATACACATTAAATTATTAACTGGAGTTGACCTGTTGTGTTACTGAACATGAGAGCTATTCCTTCTATCCAACTGTACATTTGTACCCATTAACCAATTACTCTTATTCATTCTCTCACCCCACTACCCTTCTCAGCCTCTGGTAACCACTACTATTCTACTCTCTGTCTCCATGAGTTCAATTTTAGCTCCTACATATAAGTGAGAACATATGACTAAAATGTCTTACATTAGATTGATATGTTTGTAGACAATTATGAAGTTTTTTATAAACTTAATTATGGTATTGGGTAATATTAAGTAGGAAGATGAATTTCTTATCTCATATATCATGTTATTTAATATGTGATATCCACTCTTTATTTTAAATTAACGTTGAGAGAAAAGCATGGCCTGTTAAGAAATAAATTCAAAGATAATTTATGTTGTATTTGGTTTGGGGAAGCCATGTGCTAAAAGGTAGATTGGAATTTATTGTGTTAAGTTGTTCAAATAAAAAGTCGATTTTATGATATTTGGAATTTTTACACTTAAAATATTTCAAAAGTTTAAAATATCAATAAACTTAGTTTTATGTTTGAGTTTTCTTTAAAATTGAGGAACTAAGAAGGTGGTTTTATATTATCTTACTTCTCTGAGTATGAAAACCCATCTAGGTATTATTCTCCATTCTGTTATTCCTTTTCAAAAATCGGTTTTGAAACAACAGAACCATAAAATGAGGTACTAGGAAAAAACTTTTGAATAGATGAATGAAATTTACTCATCAGATAAAGAAAATCTTCAGGGGAATTTATAACATTATTATTTCTGTGCTCTTCATTAAATTATATCTTGACATCAGTGCACTTTACCCTGCCTGTTTTTAGCCAATGGTCCATTAGAGGCATAAATAAAACAGCATATGAGCACAAATAGAGATAATTCTAAATTGCCTAATGATCCAAACCATTATGCTGACAAATGATATTCAACTGAGTACTGAGTGGTAAACCGGAGGAGAGGAAAGTCATGTGTACACTCATCTGATTAAAACTAGCTCCCGGGCACCTCACTTGATATTTATTCAGAGCTCCAAACTGTTCCCTCTATATAATTTAAACAATTATTTTATTTACTAATCTCAAAGTAAATAAATGAAACAAAGATTTAAGCAAGAATAAAGTAAATCGATACCATTCTCATCTTTAACTAGATGCAGCCAACTGGGACCACTGTGGTCTCCCAGCTTTAGCACCCAGTGGCTCCAGTCAGGAAAGTTAGGGCGGCCTCAGGCTGATTTGCTAAATTAAACCCTAAATAATCAAAGAGAAGGCAGAGAAAGAGGAAACTGGCAAAGTCCTTAGTGAAAGCAAGAACTTTCAAGAAAAAAACAAGAAAAAAAAATCCAGAAATAAAGAACACATCATCATAGATCAGAAGTATGTTGCATTCTTATTATGTTTTGAAAAAAAATCAATTCCAATCATTTTTTTCTACACCTTCTTTAACTGCAAAAAATTATAATGATCCTTGTGGAAAATATTATAGAAATGTCCAAAAAGAAAACAAAATCAACCATAATCCTATCCAAAGATAACCAAGTTTAATATTCTAGTTTAGGTCCTCTAGTGTTTTATTTAAGTGAATAGATCAGTGGACACACACACACACTCCACACTTGTGGAGGGGTGGCTTAGGGAGATTGTTATGAGCCTGTAGGACCAGACTTCCTGAATCCTGCTCTGTGTCCTGGTTCTGCCACTTAAAAGCTGTATGACCATGCACAAGTTACTTGACCTCTCTGTGCTTTAATGTCCACATGTTTAAAGTTGGCATAATAATACTTGTGCCATAGAATTTTAGGAGAATTAAATGGGTTAATATCTACAAAGCTCCTAGAATAGTGCTTGAAATATAGAAAGCTGTATATAATGTTTATATTTTTATTATCTCCAATCACATATAGTTTTACAAAAGATGATATCACATTTTATTTGATATATGTTATATTAGAGCTTGTGTTTTTCCAATCTAGTGCTAGTCCTTAAGAAAAATCTGTTTCTTCATGCTTTTCTTATATGTTGGAGTCTTTGAGGGTGTCCAAATAAATACCAGCTTTCTCCTCCAATCCTAATTGTAAATCATTTGAAAAACAAGACAGACAAGTTTGGCACATGGAGTCCAAAATATTGTTTTTAGCATGTTAACAGCAAAATACTGTTTAAGCATGTTAATATGAGGGAATGTGTTTTATTAAAGAATTCATTGGCAAGCACATTTCCTAATACTAAACCTCCGAATAGACAGACTACCCCCATGGTCACTGGATCATGTCAGCCCTTCCCATATGCATAAGTAGGGAATGGACGGAAGAGAGGTGTTTTGTGCTAAAGGAGCTCCATTGATATAGAAGGGGATAATAAGCATGAGGAATAATAGCAATATTATCCTTTTCTGTTTTTTATGTACACTTTTTAAAAAAATGTTTTAATGTGCCATTTTTAATCTGGCTGTTGAAGCATTCTAACAAAGCAATTAATGATAACCAAGAATACGTATATATCATCAACTTAGTCTCTTTGGACATTTCTGCCCCCTACCCCCCAAAAAAACATTAATAAGCAAACTGGATATACTTTGCTGTATGAAGATTTGGTGACTATGGCTGTGTTTACATGATGCAAAAGTGATTAGTTAATGTATTCAGGTCAATTAAAAATAAATTGATTTGATGATAAAATCATCTTACTGGGCATCACAGAGAGATTGCAGTGTCTATGTATGTAAAGTGGGGAGCTGAACATTATAGTTAAATTACCTGAATCTTTTATTACTGAGAATAAAAAGAGCATTGAGGACTAAAAGTATATTATCCAATAATATAAAAAGCTACCTTTCATTGAATGTTGACTGTGTGCAGGTTTTATATTACACGTTTAACATCTCCTATCTAATTCTGCAGTGATCATGGTTGTGTTAATCATTTGTTTATCTGACTTCATATCCATTCTGTCCTATTTTCTGATCCTCTCTGTAGCCCAAGAGACTGACTTCTGAAAACTAAGTGTCCTGGCTCTTTTGTTATCTGGCTTACTGTTAAGCACGTCAGTGGGAAGTACTGGTGTGAGATTGGGGTTGTGGAGCAGGGAAAGGCCAGGGTACCTCTCACCACCCACAGCTTTAAGCAGTGCCTCCAATGGTGGCTTTGTGTCTTCAGGGGCTCAAGCTTCTGAAGCTCAGCCTTTTCCCTTTTTGATGCAGCCTTTGGATTGGGAGTGACTTCCCACTGATGTAAATCTCTGGGTTGCCCACCATCCTGCAGTTTGGCTTTTTAACTCTTCTGATACCTTTGTAACTAGTTTCCTATATTAAATTCCTCTATTAAATTACCTGTTGTGAACTCTTTTTTACTCTCTGGACCTTGACAAAGATAGATAGTGACTCCATTTGGTAGATAAAGTGACTTGTACAAACACATAAAGCTAGTTTAAAAACAGGCTTTCAAACCAGTTGCACCTAATTTAAAAGCCTAAGTACATAAATTACTATGCTGTATCCAAATGGTAGTTCAAATGAATATCCAAACGAGTAGTTTTTATTAATCACCTCTTATTCAGCTCAGATTGGTTGCATTACGGCATTACCTTGCTATTATCAAGATTTAATTAACTATCTCTCCCAATAGCTTATAAGACCTCTTGAGAGCAAACACATGTATTATTCATCTTTGTATCCCTAGTACCTACATCTGTGTTTGGAATGTAGTAGAGCCTTCATAAATTGTAGAATGAATGAATAATATTCATTTGTAGAATGAATAATAATCACTATTTTATTTTAACAAACATGCTAGGGGTCTGATGTATATTTTATAACTCAATCTTCATAACAACCTTACAAGGTAGACATAAATATGTCAAAATCATAGGTGAGGAAAAATAGGCTCAAACAGTTTAAACAACTCACAACTAATTTGGGATTAAACCAGGCTAATTGATTTTCAAGGTCTGACATTTCAATTACATATAGCTGCCTATCTACATCAATGAACAAGAATTTTAGAAAACACATAAATAAATGGACTGGGAAAAAATCTAATCATTTTATTGAATTTTCAATTATTTTTGGAGCCTTATAAACAAAGTCTTGTCTCTATGAGAAAAAGGAGCAGTTTAGTATTTATTTGCCATAAATTGAGTGGAGGTATATATTTTTTTAATCTAAAGTTATGTCTATGCAAAGGGAAGGGAAGAATTGAGATAATAATCTGAAGAAATTAAATAGTTTATATTGCTGTAAAAGAAAAATCAGAGCTGTACAGAAAAGTGGCAAAAGATTTTATTCAAAAACTATTGCAATGAGAGAATAGAGACCTCAATATAGAACTGGGCCCAATTCTAAATATAGTATGGACAAGGAGCAAGGTGGGGGTCAGTGGATGGAAAATTGCTAAGAGAAAACATCAGGGGTAAGGAAGGATTCTGGATAAACCAACTTGACAGGATTTTTGTTGAAGACAGGCTGGGGTGATCAGATTTCACCTGGGAGATGATTGGGGATGAGAAATTTAATCAAATATCTAGATGATCATATATCAAGAGTGAGGAATTCTCTTTAAACTGACCTAGCAAGAATCTTGCTGCAACTAAGCGGTACAGGGTTGGACACCAGTTTGAGATGTAGAGGGAATAGAGGAGCCTGACTAGGCTTAGGGTAAGGAGGGTATCTTGTGATCACCAGTGTGGAAAGCATAGATTACTCTCATGATTATTTAATTATTTTCTAGAATTACTTGGTGTTGTGTGTAACACTGAAAATATTCACAACCTGTTCCCTCCAAAGATAGAATTCAAGTTTCAACTTTGTGTTTCTGTTTCTTGGTCTATTGTCTAGAGTTATCCAAAGTAACAGGGCAGGTATTTTTACTGGTGGATGGCTGATGAAGGTTTTTGCTTGTGTTTTTGTGAGTTCCAGTTTTCGCTTTGCATGGGAAAATCATATGCATGAGTAATATTCTTTGTTTCAGTTAAGTTTTCCCCCCTAATTTTTCCTAGAGTAATGCAATCCTGGTACCTTCCTCTCAATGTAGGGAGTAAAATAATACCTGCATTTGTAAGGCTGATTTGCAGAATCCATTATTTTATTCTTTGATTTCTGATAAAAATGAACCAATAGATAAAATAATTTGGTAGGCACCATACAAAAAGTCATTGTTGATTCTACATGTGCTTCATTGGCACGTACTTGCTTGGTTTGGTATTGGTTGACGTTTCAGCTGAATACTGCCAAACAGGCTGTTTTCAAATAGGGCTAGGAGCCATTTGAAGATCCTGAAAACAAGTGATTTTTCATAAGATTTTTGTGTGACTCTCTTTTTTTCCCTGGGAAAGGATTGTCTTCTAAGTCTTCTTCATGTATGGACTACTGGCTTTGCCATGATAAAGTAAGGCCTTTATTTTATTAATTGAATGGTAGAGAATAATGTAAAATTAAATGCATGCATTTTTCCCAGCTTATTTCTACTAATCACAGATTGTGTCAATTTACTTAACATGGGGACAAGAGGGCAAACAAGGTTGTTTATTGTTCTCTTGTGATAGAGACGTATTATTAAGGGCTGGTAGCCAACAGGTCTCAAAAACTTCAGAGTATTGCTGTTCAATTGGCATAGAGTTTCGGTCATGCAAGATGAAAAACTTGTAGGTATCTGCTGTCTAACAATGTGTATATAGTTGACAATTCTGCACTGTGCACTTAAAAGTTAGTTAAGAGGGTATATTTCCTGCTAACTTTTTAAAAATCACAAACAAACAAAAGAAAACAACCCAGAGCCGTGACCAGTAAGCATGGAAGAAACTGAATCACATTTGTGCGAGAAAGCATACTAAAAAGCATTCCTTGTCTCCATTTGAATGCTGAGGAGTTAGAGAAATAAAATGATTCTCCACTTAATAAAACTTCAGCAAGTTGTTTTCATTAGCAGCAGTGATTGATAGGAATTTGTCAGTGACACTCTGTGGTCCTGGGAGCAAAAGTCACTGTGTAAACAAGACTGTGCTAACAAAAGGGGACTGTTCACATGGCTGGCACTTGGACAACTTCGAGAATATGAAGAAACAACACATCCAGTTCTCTGATTTGAGGCCAAAAAGGTCAACAATGACTGTAACATTAGCTATTGGATCTCATGGATTTTGTAAAATAAATAGGATAGATTTTGTTAATTCATTTATTTTTTTTTTCCACCATGAAAATGTTTGAAATATATCTGAAAACAAAATGTTCCACTGCATAGATTAGCAAATCAGAGAAAGCTTAGGGTTCATTTAATCACATTTAGTTCTTTCCAAGTGTTTACCTTTAAATACTACCTCTTACTCCCATCAAGATAATTATACAACTTCTCTCAAATAGTAAAAACATTTTGAAATAAGTCTTTAAGACATAGTGATAAAAATCTTCTTTAGATAGTCACTTCGTGTCATAATTCATGGAAGCAGTTACATAGAATTCCTCTATGTGGTGATTTTCTGTGTCTCTTACTCCAGCCTTTATGCCCTCTGGCTACATATGAAAAATAGACATGTAGATTACAGAGGGAGGGGGTGGAGAAAGATGGCCAAACAGAACCTTCCAGTGATCATCCCCTTGCAGGAATACCAAATTGAGCAACTATCTACACAAGGAATTATGTTCATAAGAATTAAAAACTTGGTGTAGTCCCAGCTGCAGTAGCCACAAGGGAGTGTTCACATCACTCCTTCCCCAACTCTAGGCAGCCCAGCACCATGAGTGAGATTCCTTCTGTTTGAGGGAAAATGAGGGAAGAGAGTGAGAGACTTTGTGTGGTAATCCAGTGAATTCTCCTGTACCTTATTCAAGTCCACCACATTGGTACCTCCAGGAGTCTGTTACTGGGCATTACTGGGCTTGGGGCATCGCCCAGTACTGATATGGCTACTGGGACCAAAGACTTCGGTAAAAACACTCAATTCCTTTTGAATAGCTGGAAAGCCTTCACAAGGAAGATGGACACCAACAAGCCTAGACTAAGAAGCTTAGAAAAAATACCTAACCCTTGAATGCCCAGACATCTATGAACTTCCACAGGCATCATGAACATTCAGGAAAACATGACCTCACCAAATGAACTAAATAAGGCACCAGTGACCAATCCTGAAGTGATGGAGATATGTGACCTTTTAGACAGAGAATTTGAAATAGGTGTTTGGAAGAAGCTCAATGAACTTCAAGACAACACAAAGAAGAAAGTCAGGATCCTATCAGAGAAATTTAACAAAGAGAGGGAAATAAAAAAAAAAAATTCTGAAGCAGAAAAGTTCAGTTGACAAGCTGAAAATGTGTCAGAGTCTCTCAATAGCAGAATTGAACAAGCAGAAAAAAGAATTAATGAGCTTTCATATAATCTGGAGACAGATTATATGAAAATACACAGCCAGAAGAGAAAAAGGAAAAAAAAGAAAAAAAAAAATAAAACATGCCTACAAGATCTAACAAATATCCTAAACAGGGCAAGTCTAAGAGTTATTGGCCTTAAAGAATAGGGAAAGAGACAGAGAGAGATTAAAGTAGAAAGTTCATTCAAAGAAACTATAACAGAGAACTTTCCAAACCTAGAGAAAGATGTCAATATTCAGGTACAAGAAGGTCATAGAACACCAAGCAGATTTAACTCAAAGAAGACTATACTCAAGGCATTAAATAATCAAGCTCCCAAAGGTCAAAGATAAAGAAAATGTCCTAACGGTAGCAAATAAAAAAGAAAAAAAATATACACACCACAGTTTACATAGCATATATATATATATATATATATATATATATATATATATATATATAAAATCATGTAAAGGAACTCCAATATGCCTGGTACCAAACTTCTCAATGGAAACCTTATAGGCCAGTAGAGAGTGACATGACATATTCAAAGTGCTGAAGGAAAAAACCTTAATCCTAGAATCTTATATCCTGCAAAAATATCCTTTAAACATGAAGAAGAAATAAAGATTTTTCCCAGACAGACAAAAGTTGAGGGATTTCATCAATATCAGATCTGCCCTACAGGAAATGCTAAAAAAGTTATTCAATCTGAAAGAAGAGGATGTTAATGAACAATAAGGAATCATCTGAAGATATAAAACTCACTGATAACAGTAAGTACAAAACAGGTATGGAAACTCTATCACTGTAACTGTGGTATGTAAACCACTTGTGTAGGAAGACTAAAAGACAAACCTATCAAAAATAATAACTACAACAACTTTGTAAGAGATAGATAGCATAAAAAGATATAAATGAAAATTATAAAAGGTCAAAAAGTGGGAGGCATAGCCTTAAAATGTAGAGTTCATTTTTTTTAGCTTTCTCTCTGCTTATTTGTTTAGCAGAGTTAAGTTGCCATCCATTTAAAATAATTATTTATAAGATTTTTTTGCAAGTGTCATAGTAATATCAAATTAAATTCCTACAACAGATACACAAAAAATAAAAAACAAGGAATTAAAACACACTACTAGAGAAAGTCACTTTTACACAAAGGAATATAGGAAGGAACGAAGAAAGGACAACAAAACAATCAGAAATCCAATAATAATATGACAGTAGTAAGTCCTTACCTATCAATAATAATATTGAATGTAAATGGACTAAACTCTCCAATCAAAAGACATAGAATGGCCGAAATGGATACAAAAGCTAGATCCAAATATACGCTGCCTACAAGAATCTCACTTCACTTATGAAGACACACAGGCTAAAAATAAAAACATGGAAAAAGATATTCCATGTAAATGGACACCAAAAAAGAGCATGAGTAATTATACTTATATCAGATAAAATAGATTTCAGGACCAAAACTCTAAAAAGAGACAAAGAAGGTCATTATATAATGATAAAGGGGGCAATTCAGCAAGAGGCTATAACAATTGTTAATAATATACATGCACCCAACACTGGAACACCCGGATATATAAAGTAAATATTATTAGAGCTAAAAAGAGAGATAGGCCTCAATACAGTAATAGTTATAGTAGTATTTTCAACATTGGACAGATCATCCAGACAGAAAATCAACAAAGAAACATCAGAGTTACTCTGTACTATAGTCCAAATGGACCTAATAGATATTTACAGAATAGTTCATCCAATAGCTGCAGAATATACATTCTTCTCTTCAGAACATGGTTCATTCTCAAGGATAGATGATATGGTAGGCCACAAATCAAGTCTTAACTTACTCAAAAAACTTTAAATACTGTAAGTACTTTCTCTGACCACAATGGAATAAAACTAGAAATCAATAACAAGAAGAACATGGAAAACTATACAAACACATGGAAATTAAACAATATACCCCTGATTGGCCAGTGGGTCAATGAAAAGATTAAGAAGGGAGTTAAACATTTCTTAAAACAAATGAAATGAAAAGACAACATACTAAAACCTGTGGGATACAGTAAAAGCAGCACTAAGAGGAAAATCTATAGCAATAAGTGCCTATATCTTAAAGCAGAAAAACTTCAAATAAACAACATAATAATACATCTTAAAGAAAAACAAGGATACCAAGCCCCAAATTAGTAGAAGAAAAGAAATAATAAAAATCAGAGCAGAAATAAATGAAAATTGAAACAAAAAATACAAAACAACAATGAAATGAAAAGTTGGTTTTTTGAAAGGTTAAACAAAATTGACAAACCTTTAGCCAGACTAAGAAAAAAAACAAGAGAGAAAAGACCCAAATAAATAAAATCAGTGATGAAAAGGGAGACATTACAACTGATACTGCAAAAATTCAAAGGATGATTAGAGACTACTAAAAGCAACTATATGCCAAATCGGAAAACTTTAGAAGAAATTGACAAATTCCTACACACTTACAACGTACCAAGATTGAATCAGGAATAAATCTGAAATATGGATGGATCAATAAGAAGTAATGAGATAGAAGTAGTAATAAAAAATGTCCCATCAAAGAAAAGCCCAGCATCTGATAGTTTCACTGCTGAATTCTCCAGAACATTTAAAGAACTAATATCAGTCCTATTCAAATGCCTTCAAAAAATTGAGGAGGCAATGCTCCAAAACTTACTTTATGAGACAAGTATTACCTTAATACCAAAACCAGACAAAGACACTACAAAAAAGGAAAACTACAGGCTAGTATCTATGGTAAACTTAGATGCAAAAATCCTCAACAAAATATTAGCAAACTGAACTTAACAACACATTAAAAAATTATTCATTTTGATCAAGTGGGATTTATCCCAAGAATGCAAGAGTGGTTCCTATACAAATCAATCAATGTGATACATCATATCAATAGAACAAAAGACAAAAACCATATGATCATTTCAACTGATGCTGAAAAATGCATTTGAAAAAATTCAAGATCCATTCATGACAAAAACTCTCAAAGCACTGGATATGGAAGGAACATATCTAAACACAATAAAAGCCATACATGACAGACACACAGCTACTATCATACTGAATGGGAAAAAACTGACATCCTTTCCTCTAAGATCTGGAGCAAGACAAGGATTCTCACTTAAACCATTGGTAGTCAACATAGTACTGGAAGTTCTAGCTAGAGCAATCAGGCAAGAGAAAGAAATAAAGGGCATCCAAATGGGAAAGAACGAAGTCAAATTACCCTTGTTTGCAGACAATATAATCTTATATTTAGATAAACCTAAAGACTACACCAAAAAACTATTAGAACTGATAAATTCAGTAAAGTTTCAGAATATAAAATCAATACACAAAAATCAGCAGCATTTCTATATGTCAACAGTGAATAATTTATAAAAGAAACCAAGGTAGTAATCCTATTTATAATGCCTATAAATAAAATGAGATTCCTAGGAATAAACTTAATAAAAAATCAAAAGATCTCTACAATAAAAATTATAAAATATTATTGAAAGAAATTGAAGATGATATAAATAAATGGAAAGATATTTCATGCTCATAAATTGAAAGAATGAATATTGTTAAATTGTCCATAACTACTCAAAGCAATCTACAGATTCAGTGCAATCCCCATCAAAACACCAATGCCATTCTTCACAGAGTTAGAAAAAAAATCATCCTAAAATTTATATGGAACCACAAAAGACCCAAAATAGCCAAAACCATCATGAGCAAAAAGAACAAAACTGGAAGAATCACATTACCTGATTTCAAATTATACTACAAAGCTGTAGTAACCAAAACAGCATGATATTGGCACAAAACCAGACACATAGACCAATGGAACAGAATAGAGAATCCAGAAATAAATTCACACATTTATAATGAACTCATTGTTGATAAATGTGTTGAGAACATACATTGGAGAAAGGACAGTCTCTTCAATAAATGGTGATAGGAATACTGGATATCCATTCATTCTTCTGCATAAAGGTATGCAGAAGAATGAAATGAAACTTGACCCCTATCTCTCACCATGTACAAAAATCAAATAAAAATCAATTAAAGACTTAAATTTAATATCTGATACTATGAAACTACTAAAAGAAAACTTCAGGAAAACACTCCAGGATGTTGATCTAGACAGTAACCTCTTGAATAATACCTCAACAGTAAAGCAAAAATGGACAAATAGGATCATATCAAGCTAAAAACCTTCTGCACGGTAAAAAAAATAAACAAAGTGAAGAAACAACCCACAGAATGGGAGAAAATATTTGCAAACTATCCATCTGACAAAGGATTTATAACTAGAATATATACTCCAACAACTTAATAGGAAAAAATTAATCTGATTTAAAAATGGGCAAAGGATCTCAATAGACATTTCTCACAAAAAGAATACAAATGGCCAATGGTATATGAAAAACTGCTCAACATCATTACCATTCATCATCAGAGAAATGCAAATCAAAACAATAACATAGTATCTCACCCTAGTTAAAATGGCTTTTATCCAGAGACAGGCAATAATGAATACTGACAAGGATTGGAAAAAGTGGAAACCTTGTACACTGTTGGTGGGAATGTAAGTTAGTGCAACTACTATGAAGAACAGTATGGAGATTCCTCAAAAAACTAAAAATAGAACTACTATATGACTCAGCAAGCCCACTGCTAGGTATTTATTCAAAAGAAAGGAAATAAAAATGATATCTGCATTCCCATGTTTACTGCAGCATTATTCACAAGAGCCAAGATTTGGAATCAACCTGAAAGCCCATCAAAGGATGACTGGATAAAGAAAATGTGGTACATCATTGCCCTTCACTACATAAGTGGATTAATAAAATGTGGTATATGTATACCATGGAGTACTACTCAGCCATAAAAAATGATGAACTACCTATTGCATTATCCTGGATGGAGCTAGAGCTCATTCTTCTAAGTATCACAAGAATGGAAAAACAAACACCACATGTACTCACCATTAAATTGGTACTAACGGATCAACACTAATGTGCACATATGGAAATTGACATTCATAGGGTGTTGGGTGGGTGGCAGGGGTTGGGACTGGAGGAGGGGTTGGGAAAATCCACACCTAGCAGATGGGGTACCCGCTGTCTGGGGGATGAGTATGCTTGTTGGGCAGTGCAAAGGCAATTTATGTAACTAAAGCGTTCAGAGTCCCATAATACTCTGAATTTTTTTTTTAAATAAAAAGTAACATCTAGAAAATAAAAAAAAATGTGGCACATGAATACAATGGAATAGTATTCAGCCATACATAAGAATGAAATCCTGTCATTTGTAATAACATGGATGGAACTAGAGAACATTTTGTTAAGTAAAATAAACCAAGAACAGAAAGATAAATTTTGTGTGTTCTCACTGGCAAGGGTAGTGGGGGAGGATGGTTAATGGGTGCAAAAATATAGATAGATAGATAGAATGAACAATATTTGATAGCACAACAATGTGACTACAGTCAACAATAAATTATTGTATACTTTAAAATAACTAAAAGAGTAGAACTGGAATATTCCTAACACAAAAAAGGATTAATGCTTGAGATGATT